>PIJE02002554.1:0-22500 GCA_002895965.2 Coryphaenoides rupestris
GAAGTGTGTTCAACTGAAGGTAATCCTGTCTTTGTCAATTAGTTACTAGGCCTATATAACAATATATAACTGCTATAAATACTATATATTACTGTATAATACTAATACTATGGTTTTTTTTACTCATTATACGCATTTTAGGAACAAACTGAAACTGTGTTTTAACTCTTAAACTGTTAACTGGATTTATTGATTTATATATGTATTGATAATGGAGAGTTTCAGTTTCAGGGCATTTGTGAATGTTATTCAGAGCTTATTTTTATTCCTTCCGTTTTTCACTAATCTAATTTGTAGATTCACGTGTTTAATTGCGGGAAAATTTCGTAAAAATAAGAAATAACAAAAAAGCCTCTACCTTGTGCAGTGTATATGACCGTTGCTTATTCTGTATTCTCCTGATATTATATAACCAACGAGATCATTGTCACACGCACAGCTGACGTCGTGACTGCGCAGCCGCGGCAAAACTCCCGCCCAACATGGCCGTTCCCGCCGCGCGCCTCATCCTGGTGCTGGCGTTGCTGCCGGGGGCCCCGTGGGGCGCCACCGCCGGCCGCCCGGCGTGCCCGCGGCCCTGCTCCTGCCCGCAGCCCGTGGAACTGCACTGTACCTTCCGCTCCCTCGTCGCCTTCCCACCGGGTATATCCAATCAGGTGGAGCGCATTAACTTGGGGTAAGTACGTCTAAATATCTATCATTAGGACTCAATTGGAGTCAACCCCAATTGGACTCAAACTCTTAAATCCTTTGATTCTCTTTTTCATTGTGTGGTGCGGAGCCTCTAACTTTTATTGTCTTCTTCTTCTTCTTCGTCTTCTTCTTCTTCTCCTTCTTCAACAACATTTGGCTTGTTTTTATAGGTTTAATTCAATTCACAAGATGACGGACAGATCCCTGTCTGGGCTGAAGAAGTTGGAGCTCCTGATGGTCCATGGAAACGCCCTCCACAGCCTTCCAGATGGTGTGTTCCGGGACCTCACGTCTCTACAGGTGAGCTGATCTCAGGTCCCTGCAGGTAAACTGATCCCAGGTGCCTACAGGTAAACTGGTCTCAGGTCCCTACAGGTAAACTGATCCCAGGTGCCTACAGGTAAACTGGTCTCAGGTCCCTGCAGGTAAACTGGTCTCAGGTCCCTGCAGGTAAACTGGTCTCAGGTCCCTACAGGTAAACTGGTCTCAGGTCTTTACAGGTAAACTCTTCTCACAAATGTTCTTACATTTTGCTACAGATCCATTTTACTTTACTGAAGTTAAGGGAGGACTTTCAGTGCATTTTTCGAAGGGGCTACTCTCACTTCACTTTTATTACATTTACTAAACAAAGTGTTTTATGTTTTCATGACTTTATAAGATGTGTCCTTATGAATATACTTAAGAGATAAGAGAACACACTTTATTTGTTACTTGTTTATAATAAATAAAAATCGCTGCCAATGTTTGCGATATACAATCAGTGCCATTAAGGTCTATAAAAACTGTGCTGGATAAAGTCATCTGTTTAAAGACGTCATGTAATGAAGGTGATGTAGGTGTGTAATGCAAACCATGAATGCTCCTCCCAATTAACAAATTCCATTCCGTGTGAATCATCAGTTGAACCATAACACCACTGATGACCATTCCTCTCTCCTCCTGCCCTGCTGGGCCTCAGATGTTGAAGATGAGCTACAACAAGCTGAGCCAGATCAGCCGGCGCACCCTCCAGGGCCTGTGGTCTCTGGCCAGGCTGCACCTGGACCACAACAGGCTGGAGTTCATCCAGCCCGACACCTTCCAGGGCCTAACCTCCCTGCGCGTTCTGCAGCTGGAGGGCAACCGGCTCCGGCAGCTCCACCCGGCCACCCTCACCACCTTCTCACTCCTGAGCCACTTCCACGTGTCCACCCTGAGGCACCTCTATCTGGCGGACAATGGCCTGACGTCACTGCACCCGGGGCTGCTGAAGGCCGCCCCTCTGCTGGAGAACCTGCAGCTCCATGGGAACCCGTGGAGCTGTGACTGCCACATGAGCTGGCTCCGAGACTGGGACAAAAGCTCACCAGGTCAGCGGGATGATTTTCTTGTATGTGAATACATTCAGAAAATGTGGTTTCTGCACTTGAATGTGCAAACTTGACGACAAACTCCCATCTGGTTTAACTCCCGCTCTAGGTGTGCTGAAGTGTAAAAAAGACAAGGACTACCCAGGGGGGGAGCTGTGCCCCATGTGCTCCTTCCCGAGACACCTCCAGGGCAAGGAGGTCCAGGCCCTGGACGACATGGTCTGCAGTGGGCCTGTCATCACCTCCCCTCTGAGGGCCACCAAGCCAGAGGATGCCGAGAGTGAGGTCATGACCCTGGACAAGTTCAGTGAGCCGTTGGGTAACATCACCCTGGGCCTCTCCGACGAGCATGGAAACAAGGTGGATCTGGAGTGTGGTGTGGGCAAACCTCGGGAGCTCCAAAGAGTCAACTGGGAGCAGGTCAGCCCACACCGCCTTGCCGCCAACATCACCTGGTCGGTGGACCTGGATTGTCCAATCGACAGGGAGAACTACGAACGTCTGTGGAGACTCATCGCTTACTACAGTGACGTACCCGCACACCTAGAGAGGGAGATTATGCTGTCAAAAGAGCCCCAACGCAGCTACAGGTACAGGCAGGACATGGAGCGAGACGCCCAGTACTACACCGGCGTCAAGGTCATCGTCATGGCCCAGCCCAGGTGGCTTATGCAGGCGTCCTTGGGCCTTCGCCTGAACAGACCTCAGTCCACGGGGAAGAGAGTGAAGTTGGTCCTCAGCTCCCAGCTCTCACAAAGCGTGGAGACGGAGTTAGAAAGACGACGGGGCCGGACGTGGGTCATGATCGAGTCCACCAACACAACTCAGGCGGTCATGGCTGCGGTGGTAGGCAGCACCAGTCGGATGCAGTGTAGCGTGAGAAGCTCCGGAGAAATTGTGCTCCACTGGGTGATGCCGGATGGTTCGCAGCTTGAGGTGCCACATAACGGCCCAAATGACAGGGTGTCTGCATCCAGTGACGGGCAGCTGGTGATTAAATCTATCGACCACTCAGACATGGGCATATACTACTGCGTTGCCAAGGTTCATGGAGACCTTGACATCCTCCCGTTTCGCCTGGTTGTCGAGGAATCCTCCAGCCCTCGTCCTGGAGATGACCGGCCACAACCTCTGCCGATTCAGTATTACACAGGGGAGTCTATTGCCCTCCCGTGTGAGGCCTCTGGTTCCCCGAATGCAGAGATTAACTGGATTCTACCGAGAAGAAATATTGTCAGTACCAGGGCTAATACATCCAGGGCATTGGTGTACTCCAATGGCACTTTGCAAGTCCTACAGGGGCAGTTATCAGACAGCGGTTATTACAAATGCATCGCCATCAATCAACATGGCATGGATACATATGCTACGAAGGTCAACGTCACCAAACGTGCGACCCAGACCACGATGAGGACACCGAGAAAGTTTCCAAAAATGCCTCAGTCTGCCTCAGGGGTGAGGACCAAGATCACAGTCCCCACAGAGGAGTCTGTGGACGGTTCTGGGGACGAGCAGGTCATGAAGGACGTCAACACCAAGACCAAATTGGATCCCGTAAGACGAAGAGGTCCGATCTCGGGGAGGAGGGTCATCAGCCATCCATCCAGGAACACGTGGAGGAGGCCACCTGTACCCCGAAAACCCGCTCAGCCTCGAGTCGATGCCAGGAAAACCCTGGTGGATGCCCGCAGGAGGGTCAACGTGGCGAGCAACAAAATAGACCCGCGGAAATGGGCCGACATTCTGGCCAAGGTTAGAGACAGAAAAGTTCAGAACAGTGTCACGCCGAACACAGTCCAACAAACCCCGGAGAGCAAGCGGACGGATGCAACCGCGGATCCAACTATACGACTACAGAACAACATGGAGGGTTCTGGAGAGGGTGGTGCCATGCAGGAGGAGGAGGAGGCGATCCACACCACAACACCAACCCCGATGCGCATCCTAAGTACTACGAACTATGTGTCGAGCACGTCGGCGAGCAAACACACCACGCGTGTGACGTTCAACATGCGCACCAACACCATCAATGTGACACCTAACCCCCGCAAAGCACAACACAACACCCAGGCGGCAACACACAACACACAATTAGCGCAAAGCACGCGCGTCTCGTCGAACAAGCCGGTCACACACAAGTCACGCACTACAGCTGACACACGGCATGGGACGCAAAACACACAAGGCATGCGTTTACCGCAAACTACCCAAGACATAAAGCACACAACTCCGACGACCCCCCTCACTAATTCAGGCCGGCGCGCGGCCTTGACTAACATACCTCCCCTGCAGCAGCAGCAGCAGCAACAGCCCACATCTGCTCCACAGAGCAGCCTCACTCGCTGGCAGACCAGCACCAACAGAGCGGGTATCCGTGGCAGCGTGTCACATGATGAGTCCTCACAGGGTAACCAAGACACCGCTACAGATGTCCCCGTAGTCACAACACACAACGCATCGCACTCACAGAGGGAGGGAGAGAGGAAAGTCCTGACACAGAGTGGGGATTTCAGCGCTGAGAAGGACAGACAAGTCTCTGTTGACGTAGGCCGACTCTCTGGGCCAGTAGCCCCGACCGCACCGCTAAGTGTCAAATACCTGAGCCAGGCTTCAACCGCGCCGCCAGAGGAATCGACGACGGCTTACACTTTTCCTGCGCAAACACAGCTCAGGACTGCGTCCCCCACTAACAGGCCTCAGTCGCCCCCGTTCACCGCCGTGAATGAGGAGAGCAGGCGAGAGGGACCCCCCCGCCACAGACAACCCAATTCAAAGAGAAAGAACGGCGGTCGGAGAAAGTCTAAAGTAAACAGGCGGAGGCAGAGGCTGAATGGAGCCCCCCAATTAATTACCAGCACCTTGATACCGGGGGTGGATGCTCTCTTGGCGGGAGCCAGCACCACCGCCTCCATCCCACTAAAAATAGAAAAGGCTGCGTTCACAACTCTCAGCTTCCCTGCCGCTGTTCCATTCACCGGCAGCCAAGTGACGTCATTAGGCACCCTTAGTCACAAAGAGAGCACAGTCTCCAGGCTGGATGACAACAGGCCAGACCTTAAGTCCACCAGCTCGCCAGCCACCGAGGACGACCGTCTCTCCCGGGCCAAACCGCCACCCAAAGCCACGACAGTGTTTCCAACGCCGCCGCCATTTTCTACAACGCCATTTTCTACAACGCCATTTTCTACAACGCCGATTGCTACGACTCTGCGTTCGACTGTGCGGCTTCCAACCACTGCACCTCATGCATTATTGAGCACCATCTCTCTCTCAGAAGCACAGAATGATGGCGCAGTGAGCCGTGAAAGCGTACCTGAGGTCTCGGAGGGGGAGAGTGCCTTCCCGCCGGACCGCTCCGACTCTGACCGCCCCCCTTCCCCAGAAGCCGCCCTGCAGACCTTTCCGAGCAGCACTCTTCCGCCCATTACGCCCTCAGTGGAGACACAAAGGGGGAGTGTTCCAGGGGACCAGCAACCGGCCCTGCACTTTGACAAATCCCCTGGGAGTGCTCACACTCTGCCACAAGTGGAAGCAGATGTGCCGCAGCAGAACCAGTCTGGACATCGACACACACACTCCCAAGTGGCAGAAAATGAGCTCTTCGTAAAAATCCACAGGCCAGCACCTCTGCTGCCCCCGCCCTCCGCACATGCTCCCACAGTGCAGCATGAGGCCGTCACATCCTCGGGGGACCATGAACCCAGCGGACTACCAGAGGATAAACTTGATGACAATGTTTGGGAGAAATGGCTAACAACCGCTCAGGGGCCCTTTGCAAATGGAAGCGCTGGCCCGAGTTCTGATCCGACGAAAACAGATGCGGTCGACGAGCATCCAAAACTGAACACATACGCCGGGGTGAAAGTGGTCGGTTCTACTCTGAGCACTGCCGCTTCAACGCCGTCTCCTCCCGCTACAACATCGTCAAACGCCCCCATCTCCCACACAGTCCTATTGGGTGTCATGCCAACCATTGCTTCGTCAACGACGAACAACTTCCCGAAAACGGGCCCAGTGGTGACCACGTTACATCAACAGGGTCCCGGGTTTAACCACATTCCAGAGGGCCAGGCTACCAGAGATAAAGCCCATGGCCAGGGCAGGGAACTACCCCCACTCCCCCCACATGGACAGTCTCGCAATTTCAGCAGACCGGGCGCCAACAAAACACTAGTAGCCCCCCGGCTTGAAACCCACCCACAAAACAGGAACGTGGTTGATTTCCACCCAGGTCCGAACCCAGTCTCACCTGCTCCAAAACTGTCTGACAGCGCCCATCCCGTCAAACGCACAACCACACAAACACCCCGAGTGATCCCAAGCACGGCCGCTGCCACGGCCACGGCTGCAGTTCAAACATCTGGAGCCTCGTCCACCTCCAGAGAGGGACGACCCACGAGGCCTCTCCCGGCGCCGACCCAGGACGCGTCCAGAGTGCGTCCCCGGCCCGTGCCGCTCTCCCCTCCGAGAGGGAATCCGTGGATTATGAGGACTTACACCCAGACGGTGACCGTTAACACGGAGACGGACGCTCACCTGCCCTGTGAGGCCGTGGGACAGCCCCACCCATTCCTGTCCTGGACCAAGGTCTCCACAGGTACATCTTTGAGAACACTGTGACGCTGATGTCATCGTTATTATAACAATATTAACAATGCATGTTGTGCTTGTTCTTGGTTGGAGGTTCATGGTTGTTAAAAACATAAAAAATGCATTAATGCATGTGTTTATATACCAATACATAGCCCAAGCTACTGTGACTACAAAAACCTTTTTTGTAAAACTACATTGAAACAATGATGATCTACAACAAGTAATTTTTAAGTTTCAAGAAGTTTCAAGACATATATAACTCTATTATCATTTATATTATCTCTATTATCTAACATCACCCTTAGAATTATGACTCCTCGGCATAATTATAAGTCCAGGACATAATTTCTCACGGAAACATTTATAGTGTGGAATAAAATGCAAATGTAAATCTTTCCGGTAATCTCCACTCCTGTCCCACAGGGGCGAGCATTGCGCAGAACATGAAGGTCAACCGATTCGAGGTCCACTCCAATGGCACCCTGGTCATCCGTTCGGCGCAGCCCACCGACCGCGGCCAATACCTGTGCAGGGTCCAGAGCCAGCACGGCGAGGACCAGGTGACCCTCAACCTGGTGGTTCTCCTGCAGCACCCCAGGGTGCTCCAGCCGCGCCACCGCGACGTCACCGTCCACCAGGGCACCAGCGTCCACCTGGACTGCACCGTCCAAGGCCACCCGCCTCCCCGTATCACCTGGGTGCTGCCCGACCAAGTCCGCGTGGTCACCGCCTCCATGCCCACCGTGACCTCCGATCGGCGATTGGCTCTCCTCAGCAACGGCACACTACGGATATCCCGGGCGGGTCACGGCGACCGCGGGGTGTACAGGTGTCTCGGGAGCAGCGTGGCCGGCACTGACGCCGTCACGGTACAGCTCCACGTGTCAGCGGCCGTGCCACCCGCCATCGAACAGGCGGCGCGCGAGAACACCAGCCTGGCGGAAGGCGCATCCGCCTTCCTCCACTGCACCACCACAGGCGCGCCGCCCCCCACCGTCCACTGGACGACCCCCGACGGCACGCAGCTGCCGGCGGCGGCGGCGGCCACACAGCTTGGCGTGGGCCGCAACCTCCAGGTGTTCCCCAACGGGACGCTGCAGGTGCGCGGCGCAACGGCGGGGAACGCCGGGTGGTACGAGTGCACGGCCAGCAACGCGATGGCGGCCAGCCGGAGAACGGTGTTCCTGAGCGTGCACCGGGCCAAGCCTTCACCCGCCAAGGCCAGGATCTCCGTGTCATCCCCCCTGACGACAGATGTGGTCTACGGGGGAGCGCTGCGGCTGGACTGCCAGGCTACGGGGGACCCGGAGCCCCGAGTCATCTGGAGGACGCCCACCAAGAAACTGGTGGACTCCCAGTACAGGTGAGCACCATGGATGGATGGATGGATGGATGGACGTGTGTCGACATAAAAGTTGATCATGATGTCACTTTGGACAAAAGCGTCTGCTAAATGCCCTAATGTAGAACAGAGTAACAAATATATACTGAATGTAAACGATGAAACGTGACAGAGCCTCATATTCCACTGCGTTAAAAGTAAAACATTTTCCTCGTCAGCTACGACCCCCGGATCAAAGTGTTGGCCAACGGTTCGCTCACCGTCCAGTCGGTGACCGAGGAGGACGCCGGTGACTTCCTGTGTCTGGCGCGCAACCGCGCGGGCGACGACTTTGCGCGTCTGCGCGTCGATGTGCTGACGCGCCCGGCCAAGATCCATCGCAAGCGTCTGCGCTCTAGCCACCAAGAGGAGGAGGAGGAGGTGGAGGAGGAGGTGGCGGCGTACGCCGGGCACCTGAGGGTCGACTGCGTGGCGTCGGGGCTGCCCGACCCGGCCATCACCTGGGCGCTGCCCGACGGCACCATGCTCAACGCTGACTCAAAGCTGAGGCCCGGCCGGAACCGGAGGTACGCTGCAACAACCTCACCTCCTGAACATAG
This sequence comes from Coryphaenoides rupestris, assembly GCA_002895965.2. Classification (NCBI taxonomy): domain Eukaryota; kingdom Metazoa; phylum Chordata; class Actinopteri; order Gadiformes; family Macrouridae; genus Coryphaenoides; species Coryphaenoides rupestris. The sequence goes on from PIJE02002554.1 coordinate 8,580, forward strand.
ATCGAGGTCAATGTGAGGGAAACCACAGATGAGAGTTCAGGAGATTATTATCACCGTTTTAAAGACGCTGACGTCAATGTTTAAACATGTGAAGACGCAAATCATAAACAGCGTACATAAATATGTAAAACAAATATATGATGAACTTAACTTCTAAACTTCTAAACCACATACGGTACATACAGTAATTAAGCTACTTTACATTTGCACATGCGTCTTATCCGCAAGGATTAACCGGAAGAAATTTATTCCTTCCTTCGAATTCAAGGAGGGTTTAATTCACATTAAAACAAAGAGTGATATCAGTGCATTCCCTGCAGTTCACAGCGAGCAACGGAAAGAAACAGCAAACTGTATATTTGAAGCAGCAGGAGGTAGAATGAGGTAAAGCAACATCTGCATTCACCGGTTTCCACGTTCCCCCAGAATGCCGCAGATAAAGCCAAAATAGCTACAACTGACGAACAGGTCTTTAATTAATCAATCTGTCCGCTATTTTAAAAGCATTATGGACAGAAATATCCCATTACATCATCCAATTATTGCTGGTTAATCACAGAATTTGGGCTGACAGGATGGAAAGTATTCCTCAAACAAAATGCTCCAGTGGTCGATAAAAAACGGCCCTGGTACGACGGGAAGACGGATTACTGTTCTGCTTCCAAAGAAACCGTTTTTTAATAAGCAAAGTTGGCAGGTGTGTGCATACGATGGCAAGAGACCCAAGAGGGAGCTTTTAATGCGACACACCCAGTTGGTAAACGGGCGCCAAATGCGGGGACTTAAAAAAACGTAGAGAATGCCCGTGGTCGTTGTTAAAGTAGTCCGCCGTGTTCAAAATTAATTTCACATTTCACGACCGCTTGGAATCCAATTGGGACATTTCTTTACATTTCTCTTGCTTGGGTCAGTCGTCCGTGCGGAATGTAATTAATGGTTTACGTGTTTACTTGAATAACAAAGTAGAAAACAATTTCTAACGCTGTGGTTTAAAAGGTGCTTAAGTGTCTCAGTATTGATCGATTCTTTAATGTCCTCGGTGGATGATAGATTACTGTCACACATTGCTAAATAGACCATAGGTATGAAGCATTTATTTCAGGTAAGGTCAATGAGGTCAGAGCTTTAACCCCTCGGCTCTTCTGTCCTTCCCTGCTTGCTGTGCTTTGCACCGGACACCTGCACAGGTACGTGGTGTTCGGCAACGGGACACTCCTCTTCAACGACGTGGGCATGCCCGAGGAAGGGGACTACACCTGCTACGCCGAGAACCCAGCTCGGCAAGGACGAGATGAAGGTCAGGGTGAAAGTCAAGGTCGTGGCCCGGCCGCCCGCGGTTCCGTGATGGAGGTCCCACCGGGTCGTTGGGGTCTCCTACGGTGAGACGGGCGTCCCTGCACTGCAGCGCCGACGGGGAGCCCCGCGCCCGTCCTCTCCTGGATCTCCCCGACCCACCGAGCCATCGCCCCGGTGCCGGGGAAGTACGGGGTGCTGGACAACGGCACCCTGGTGGTCCACAGGGTGCAGCGGTCGGACGGCGGCAACTACACCTGCGTGGCCAGGAACGCCGCGGGTCAGAGCCGCAAGGCCACGGCGCTGGAGGTCCTGTTGACGGCGCCTTCCATCAATGGGCTGCAGGGTGTCGCCGCCGTCTCCGCGGTAGCGGTCCAGGGTCGGACAGCGCTGGTGGACTGCGTGGCTGTGGGAACGCCGCCCCCCCGCGTCATGTGGGTCCTGCCGGGGATGGCGATCGTGCCCGTGCTGTACCACAGCAGCCGCACCACGGTGCACCGCAACGGCACCCTGGAGCTCCGTGCGGCCCGCCGCAGCGACGCGGGGCAACTGACCTGCATCGCCCGCAATGAGGCGGGCGAGGCCCGGCTGGCGGTGAACCTCAGCGTCAGGGAGGCGGCGGAGAGGCCGCAGGTCGGCGGTGCCGGGACAGAGAGCTTGCGGTTGACGGTAGGCAGCACCATGGTGCTGAACTGCTCCCTGCGGGGGGTCTCTGCGGCCCACCTCACCTGGGTCCTTCCGGGCGGCGTGCCCCTGCCGAGCGGTGCCCGTCTGCCGCCCAAGTTCTCCCACCGGCACGATGGCTCCCTGGTCATCAGCGACCCCTCGGCGGCCGAGGCCGGCGCCTACCGCTGCCTCGGCCGCCACGCCGGCGGTCTGGCGGAGCGGACCGTCACCGTGTCACCCCCACCGGGGGGCAGACCGGAGATCGCCCCCAGGTACGCCTCCCCCGTCCGAGTCCAGACCGGCCGCTCCCTGTGGCTCCACTGCCCACCCGGCGGTGGCGGCAGCAGCGGTGTCGAGCCGCTCCGGCTGACCTGGACGCTGCCCAGTGGCGTGGTGCTGACACGGCCGCAGCACGCGGGCCGATACGCCGTGCTGCCCAACGGCACGCTGGCCATCCGGCAGGCGTCCGTCTACGACCGCGGCTCCTACGTGTGCCGGGTGGCCAACGCGTACGGCGACGCCCCGCCCAGTGCCGTGCAAGTGGAGGTGTTGCCGGCGGCAGTGGCGTCTGCGCCCCGCATCACCAGCGGGCCTCCGTCTGTGACCTACGCCCGCCGCGGCGTCGCCCTGCAGCTGAACTGCGCCGTGGCGGTGGGGTCCGGCGGCGGCAGTGCCGCTGGCGCGCCGCGGGCGGAGGTCGCCTGGGAGACGCCGGACCGCGCCCGGCTGGCCGTCGGCACGCAGCCCCGCCTCTACGGCAACAAGTACGTCCACCCGCAGGGGTCGCTGGTCATCCAGAACCCCACGGCCAGAGACGCGGGGCTGTACCGCTGCACGGCCAGGAACGCGGTGGGCATGGACTCCAAAGCCACATACCTCAATGTCTTCTGAAGGGTATGGGGGGGGGGACTCATGGCGTTAGCTCGGACCAGGGAACCGTGAAGACATGATGACACCATAGCAAGAGGACAAGCCGTGACGTTGTGCAGATGTGGACCAGATGTGGTCTGGTCTGTGTATCATAGGAGCGTCACGCTCGTCAACAACCCACCACGTTGGTTCCTGGCAAGAGAGTTGTGATGTCGCAGTACATCCGAGGAACCAGTTTGGCTTTGGGTTCCGGTGTCGGTCGGGTCCGGTGAAGGTCTCCTCGGGTTCTGTGCCATCAGACAATGGCAGTTTAATGTCAGGCTGTAAAGATGTATGTCGCGTCAACGCCCTGAAAGGGGATCTTCGTTATTATATGTAAGTCATATGATAGAACATGGCAAGAGCTGGATGTGTGTTCAATGAGTTTAAATAGACCTTACAGCACAGATAAGGCACCGGATGTGCACAAATCACAAATCTATATTTTATTTGTCTTGATAAAGATTGATCAGAACCAACTGTTTTTAATGCCACAAGGCTATTTTGTTGTATCTCTCTCAACAGATTCAACCACTTTGAATCAATAGCTTTCACTGGTAAACACAAAAGGGATTATGAAGTATGCGGATGACGTGACGCTGTTTGTAAATTATTTGTTGTTGACAGACTGATGTACAGGTTGTTGTTGTTCCTTTTTTACGTGTCAATAAAGATTTGTACCTTATGAAATTGAATGTGCAAAAGAGTCGCTCACCAGAAACTTGTTCTCGTCTAATCTTCCCTCTGCGACATGTTGTCGTTTCCTCCTCCTGTTTCCGCCTCTCTGCGCGAATGTACTGATTGTCAGTCACCTCGGACAAGCACGTCTGCTCAATGCGCGAAATGTGAAATGTCAATGTGATTGTAAAAACGAAAAAGGTATTCCGAGAAGGTATTCCTATTCCCCATGTGGATGAGAGAACTTTCTTTTGGGATTATTTTCTGCGATAATCATTCAAAAAGTGAAGAAGTCATTTGGCCCGGCGCTGAGGAAAGGAGGAGGTGAGGGGACGACACAACATAAACCCTGGGAGGACGTCTGAGCTGAAGAGAACAGCGGGTCGGTGGCGCTCTCGGGGAGCAGGAACTTGTAATCATAGATCTGGGAGTTATTACCACGAGAGAGAGAGAGCGCCGGCTTCTCTCTTCCAGAAGGAACAGAAACATCTGGAGCGTTCCCACAACACACACTGTTCAGTTTTACTGGAACTGACCGGCAACTTACACTTTACTTCTTGCTCTTGCGTCCGGATGTACTTCCAACCCGTTGTTAACTCCAACGCCGGCATCAGACATAGTACCTGGCTAACCGCCCAACCGCTCGGTGTCAAGCTTGTGTCACCTTTAAGATAATAATCCGAATTATTATTAATATTCACTGCGGATACATAATCATAGTGGATTTGTGCAGTACCTGAACTTAGTTTACAGTTAAATAAACACAAACACAAGTCAATCAAATATTCCGAATCAAACGCCACGGATCAAGGTCGGTAGAAATCATATAAATGACAACAAAAAGAAATCAAGTGAAATCAGACAACGAGCGCGATATCACAACATTTTCTCTGGGGGCCGGTGTGCAATTAGCCCCGCCCCCCCCAACCCCCCCCCAACCCCCCCCTCTCACAGATCATGGAAAACCTCGATGGTACGTGTAAGTTTCCACGTTTTAGACCTGAAAAGGAAAAGCAAAAGGTTCTTGTATTGGCCCGCGGTGACGCACGGCACACGGCGGTTTTCCATTTCCACCGTGTTTGCCGTGCGGGACCGTGACGTCCGGCAGCCGGGCCAGGTGCCTGCTGCTAGCTGGCTGCTGTGCTGCTGCTGTGACGGGGCCCTGGCTGTCGTGAACCTCCTTCGGGTGTGCTCTCGGTCAACGGAACACGGCCAAGGTCGAACAGGTCAATGGTCGGCGTGTGTGTCGGGGATGTGGGGATGCGTGGGGCCACGTGTGTTATTTTGTGGGGGGGGGGGGGGTTGGGTTTGGGGCGACGGTGAAGGTGATTTAGAATCACAGCGACGCAGCTGAGAGAAGTTTACAATGATTATTCCAGACAGACAGACAGACATTCACACACACACACACACACACACACACACACACACACACGTAGTTGTGGTTGCTTCATTGTCTGCAACATTTTGAAGGTAAGAAAATGTTTGGAGTGTGTGTAGTTTTCTGTGTTTGTGTGTGTGTGTGTGTGTGTGTGTGTGTGTGTGTAATACAGAGCCCAGGCGGTTTCTCGGTGTATCCTGTATCTCTTACCAGAGGGGCTGACTCTGTGCTTCTGCAGGGAGTGTTTGTTTTAATGTTTAAATTGAACGCAGCGTTCCCGCAGCAATAATATTCCCCCGGCCGCGCTATCTGCACCTCTGAACATGAATATTTCTATTCGTCGAGCAGGCAATTCAAACGTTTCAGGTTCAGTCCCATCCTGTCACTTATATGTCATCCGTTATAATCTATTGTCAATGGATAAATATATCGATTGGATTGGATTCGATGGTCGTGGATGCTGTAATGTCACGGCCTTTAACACTTAAAGGGGACATACTACGCCACCAGGTGTGAGTGTGATTCGCCGTGTGACGACGGTACCGTCGAGTGACATCACGAGTGGGCAAGTCCACCGAGATGTGTGATCACTGGATCAGTCTACCAGCCTACCCCCAGTGGACTGTACTGTACCCGACAGGTAAACTGATCTAGTCAGCACGCATCTAGGTGGACATTCCCACTTGTGATGTCACTAGACGTGAAACGGGCGAATAACACTCGCGCCCGGTGGCGTAGTATGTCCCGTTCGACGCTTTGTCCTCGTCTACGCAATGGCAACGAGAACCCCCCCCCCCCCCCACCGGTATCCCCGCCGAGGCACCGCGGGGATACGACGACACAAAATACCACATCGATAAAATGCTACCTCGGTACAGTGAGCAATTAGATGGAGAACATGAACTGTGGGGACGAGGGGATGGCACACACACACACACACACACACACACACACACACACACACACACACACACACACACACACACACACACACACACACTGTCTCCGTATTGAACTCCTGCTGTGCTCGTGGCAAACTGTTCCTTTGTTAGTCAACTCTCAAGAAGAAACGCTTTGCTCAAGGATCACTCAGCAGGGACTCAACCAGACACACCAATTACCTGGTCACCCCCCCTCCCCTCCTCCCCTCCCCTCCCCTCCTCCCTCCCTCGCTCCTCCCCTCCTCCTCACGATGGTTGACATTTCATTCAAATGCTTCGCTGCTGGTCTGAAGAGCAGCAGGAAGGCCCGTCCATCTGAATATTAACAGAGAACACACACACACACACACACACACACACACACACACACACACACACACACACCCCTAGGGGCCAATATAAGACCTCCCATCATCCTACGCTGGGAACGTCTTACGAAACGGAGCAGAATGCTGTAGACTCATAACCCTACCTGCTCCTCCTCCTAGCTAAGTGTGGAGGTGTCCCTGAGCAAGACACCACCTAACCCTACCTGCTCCTCCTCCTAGCTAAGTGTGGAGGTGTCCCTGAGCAAGACACCACCTAACCCTACCTGCTCCTCCTCCTAGCTAAGTGTGGAGGTGTCCCTGAGCAAGAAGACACCACCTAACCCTACATGCTCCTCCTCCTAGCTAAGTGTGGAGGTGTCCCTGAGCAAGAAGACACCACCTAACCCTACCTGCTCCCCAACTGTCGTGGGCACAAGGGTGGATCCACACATTGTCAAGAGCAGCCCGAGCTCAGCTGCACACGTCCACACGTCTGATGAGACGTCCGACATTCCGTCAGAACGTCTGCGAGTTTATCAGCACACGGGGGCCGAGGGGCCGCGTCGCTCTTTGATGTCCGTGTTTCAGGGGTCAATGCTCGCGTGTGTATGTGTGTGTGTGCGTGCGTGTGTGTGTGTGTGTGTGCGTGTGTGTGTGTGTGTTATCTAAAATTCCCTTTCAGTTGGTTCACTGAGGAGTGATATACGAGCCTGTCAAGTGGAGCGGCCGCTAACTCGATTCTAGATCGGAAAAAGATGTGTGTGTAAAATCCAAGCCTGCAGATTATTATGATTATTATGATTATTATTATTATCATTATATATCTTATATCTATAACCGCCCCGGCCCTGCTTGTGTTCGAATGACTCCAGTCTCGTCGCGATGTTTGAGGTGGACACCTGAAAATAACATTAGCTGCTTATTGGTGTGTGTGTGTGTGTGTGTGTGTGTGTGTGTGTGTGTGTGTGTGTGTGTGTTGTGGTTTCGTGTGTGTGTGTCTCTGATGGTGATGCTGAGGTCTGTGGGCCCCAGCAGGCAGCCAGACATGCCCCTCAAATGAGACGCCACAGTGCCCCCTAGCGGTAGGATTAAGGTACTACCGCGTGTGTGTGTGTGTGTGTGTGTGTGTGTGTGTGTGTGTGTGTGTGTGTGTGTCAGTGTTCTAAACACTATCTGTCGCCACTTTCCCCACTTTTTTCTTGTCCATAACCCAGAAAAGACTATTTAATATCCATACTGTATATTAAATAGACCCACCCGCCACATAAACAAACAATTTATCATTCCTATATATATTTTGTCATGTTACCTTGTGCAATACTTCTTCTCAATATAACCTTGCAATATTACCATGCTACATTACCTTCCATCATTATGTGCAGTATTCTTAATATTCTTTATATCATGTGCAATACTTCCTCTCAATATATGTATTATTACCCTTCAATTATTACCTTGTAATATTACCTTTCATCATCATGTGGAATACTACTCCTCGCAGACTACTTCTCAACACCATTGCCAACTTGTTTTGTTCACTGAATATCTTTTTTCTATTTTTCGTATTCACTGTAAATGTGTCCATTTGTTATTTTATTTGTATTATTCTATTCTTTATTTCTTTATTGTTTATTATTCTATTGCTATGCAACCTCTGGCACAAGAATTTCCTTCAGGATTAATAAATAACTTTCTATTTTATCTTGGAAGCGACGACAATTGAGAAGTTTCTCAGCTTCACTTCACTCGTAAGTCGCTTTGGATGCAACGGTCCGCTGAATGACTTATATATAATATTACAAAAAGAGAGAACATGTGACTTTTGTGCTTTTATTGGACTCGTCCTCTCGGGGGGGGCCTAACATGGGACTGGGGGTCCTCAGATACTCAGGACAGGACGAGGCTGCGTAGTTCCAGCGCCCCCAATCTTGTTCAACATAGAAGTTACCGAAATTCCCACGCAGACAGGACCTGAAGTGACGACACGAGGGTACAACCCGCTGCTGATGGCCCGAATTCTTTATCTCTCTTTTAATTCTCACGCTGTGGTGCACTTCCGGCCGGCGTACATCTGGGCTTCACAGCTCCTCGTTGTCACAGACGACAAGAGATCTGCTGCAGCACACGAGGTCCGGCGTTTCTGTGCTGCTGCCGTCTGGCCTGCCGGGGTTTCCCCTCTTGGGCCGAAAGGCACAGGGGCCACTTCCTGTCAGCGCAGGAAGCTGTCCAGTTTGCGCTGGATGTGCCGGAAGGCGTCGGCGCCCAGGTAGTCGGCCCGCCCCGCCTCCCACATCTGCCGGCGGTCCGGCTGTAGGGCCGTCACCCCGGCGGCGTCCTGCGGCGACTAGGGGGGGCGGATTAAGAGTTAAGAATTAAGAGTTAAGAATTAAGAGTTAAGTGTTAAGAATTAATGATTTTGAATGAATTACTTTTGCCAGAAGTACAGACTGAAGGTCACATTGTACTGTAACCGATGTGTACTCGTGTATTCTATTGGAGCAAGTATATTGGGGCACTTGCTTTACTCCAATGCTTGCAAAACTACAGGAAGAACGCGACAAACTACAGGAAAAGGACTACAAACTACAGGAAGAGAACTACAGGAAGGGGCCGTCCTACCGGCTTGTCACCGATCTCGACGGTGGGGCCCCCAGCCGCCAGCCCCTCTGAAGCCAGGCCTGGATCCTGATTGGTGGGGTCCTGGCTCTCGGATTCCTGGCCTTCTCTTTTCCCAGAATCCACCTGGGGGTCCTCCCCTGGCTCCTCCCACTGTAGACATCAGGTCATCAGGTCAGAGGACGACAGGAAGAAAGCTACAAACTACAGGAAGAGGACTACAAACTACAGGAAGAGAACTACAAACTACAGGAAGAAAACTACAAACGAGAGGAAGAGAACTACAGGAAGGGGCCGTCCTACCGGCTTGTCACCGATCTCGATGGTGGGGCCCCCAGCCGCCGGCCCCTCTGAAGCCAGGCCTGGATCCTGATTGGTGGGCTCCTGGCTCTCGGATTCCTGGCCAGAATCCACCTGGGGGTCCTCGCCTGGCTCCTCCCACTGTGGACAGACGTCAACGAGGATATTAAACCTCACATCAGGTCATCAGGTCATCAGGTCATGGGTTTCTTTTTGTTGTCTGCATTTGATGCGATTATGGTTGCATGCATCGACTTTAAATAAAGTTTTTAAAAAATAATAATAATAATAACATGAGGTAATAAATTAGCATGTTGACTGAGTGTGTGTGTGTGGGAACAGGTGTTAAGCAAGTTTTTTTAATTTGTATTATTGACGAATCAAAGTCATAAAACACGACAAGACTATAAGACATCCATCTTTCTAAAAGTTACCAGTATCCTCCACACACACACACACACACACACACACACACACACACACACACCCCCTTTTATTCCCATTTTTATTCACCACCGCGTGACAAACCTCCCGCTTTAAAGCCAGAAATCTTTTATGACAAATGATGTAAAATCCCGAACGGCGTGTCGTAGAGAGATAATGCGCGAATGAGCGCGAGCGCCGGCGGGATCGAGATTTAGTGCGCTGCGGCGCGCTCTGCTGCGAGGCGGGCCTCCGCGTAAAAACCCAGAACTACGCCATCAATTACCACCAGAGCTGAACCCTGTGGCCTCCGGTCGGCTCTGCTGCAGGCCGCCCGGCATCACGAGGCGGCGTCCATCTTTATTCTCCATGTCTTCTTCTTCTTCTGTTTCTTTTAAGTCTTTCATTGACACCTCACACCATCTTTTGTAAAACCTTAAAGGGGCTCCTATTGTGCCACCAGGTGTGCGCGTGATTAGCCATTACAAGCCATTTCAAAATTGTCATGTGACTAAAATCGCGACCACTTGTGACGTCACTTCGTCGCGACGACGGCACTCACTTTCTCCGTCGCTCCCTCCGTCACCTGCTCCGTCAGCTTCTCTGGAGGCGGCTGGTCGGTCCGGTGGTCGGCTGGAGAGAAGTGTTCCTCTGTGGTTTGAGCCTGCTGCCGGTGGTCAGTCGGGAAGTTAAAGTTGTCTCAACTCTAAGTTCTATTGTTTATAAAGTACCATTTAGAAAAATAGCTTTGGGCAGTTAGCCTGCCAATGACGTGTGATCAATCGGCTAGTGATCATTCATTTCCTTGATTTGGCTTGAATATAATATTTTCCTGTCATTAAACCAAAATGATCATACAAATCGCCTTGCTCCTGTAGTGTAACCTACCAGTTGTGTTGAGTGTGTTTTCCTGCGTGGCGCGCAGGGATCCGTGTGCTGCACGTATTCCTTCCACCAGAGGGCGATAAACCGCTCCATGCCGGCGTCCCGTCGCTGCCCCCCGGCCCCGGGGCCCGAGTGCCACGGCTTGGCGGGCCCCAGGAAATGGACAATCCTCGCGTCTTGACCGTACCTGCAACAAAAAAACACACACACACACACACACACACACACACACACACACACACCTCAAGAGTTGCTCACGTATAAAATATAACAGAGCTGGTTTTTGGGGTGGTTTGTGATGGTGATTGACAGCGAGGAGGAGGAGGAGGAGGAGGAGGAGGAGCAGGAGGAGCATTAGTAGTAGGGTGCAGGGGGAGCTGTGTACTTCTGGAAGGCAGGTAGGTACGTGTAGACCGTGCTGGCGCTCAGGTTGTAGACGAAGGGCAGGTGTCTGTTGATGTCCCTCACCGACCAGTCGGAGAAAAAGGAGTTTAGGAGGCCCTGGTCGCCCCCTGGAACCAGAAAACCCACATCCAGGCCTCCCAGGATGAGACCGGGAGGTTACAAGTTTAAAAACCACATTTCCATCAGGACACATGGAATCCCATGCTTTTCCAGGTGTATAATCTGGAAAACATTCTATAGGTTCTATGCGTCTAGGTTTATATATACAGTATATAAGCGGTTCTTTCTGGAAAGCCACACCAAAAAAGGGTAGCCTATAGAACAAACCAAGCTTGAACAAACTCTGCTCTGAGGAGCTCTAACCCTGAAGGCCTCCGGGTTCTTCTTCAGAGGTGTTCTGAGGTCAGAACAAATCGGACGCCCGAATCCGACTTCTACCTTGTGTAGTTCCGCAGAACTGGCCGATATCAGGGGGGGCGGTACGAGAGTATAGGAGGGCTGTCCGTCAACCTACCGAGATCTGGCGCCGGCCTCCAAGCCCCCGCCCCCCTTCCTTCATACCCCACTGGTCTACCCTATCGCTGAGGAGGAGGAGGAGGAGGAGGAGGGAGGCGGGGCCAGGAGGGCTTGTCGGACACACACCGGCCGGTTACTGACCGTCGAAGCTGCCGTGGCGCCTTGCGTGCTCCAGGAGACGCGCGTGCGTGTCCAGCGACGGCCGGAAGACGAACACGCCCGTGTTGAAGCAGTCCGGCCAGCCGGGGTCGGGCGACGCCGACAGCTCCTCCCGCTCAAACAGCTCGTCCACGTTCCGCAGCACCTGATCGGACGAGGGGACCGTAGCTCCTGACTGGCTGAAGGCACCATCGTACACTGATTGAATCATAGGACCGTCGCTCCTGATTGGATCAGGGACCGTAGCAGCCTGATTGGGCGATTGAGCTAACTATGTCACGACGTCACATTTGGCTAAATTGTATTAAGAGGGGGTAGACGTGATTTCGATGAATATGCGATTAATTGCGTCGCCCGAATTCATGTTGGAACTTCAGACGTACTAATATCGATCGTACAGTGATCCGTCCGTAGCCCACTGTATGCATGTACTTTATCTCTGCTCGTGACCTGTTTGACCTTTGGGTTCTGCCTCCTGTGTGTTTGTATCAGAGAGTTCATGGCTGTGTTGCTCTGGCGTGTGTACCTCGGCGTGACCCACAATGTGCGCCCACATTGTACATGCATGTGTGTGTGTGTGTGTGTGTGTGACTGTGTGACTGTGTGTGTGTGCATACGTTCAAAATCAATAGGGTTCGGACGTCCGACGGTTCAGTGTGACATTTTGAGCCCGGGCCTCGACTCCTATATGCCGGGGAAGCCGCGGCCTTCAAACAACGCGCACGCGATGACAACGTGTTGCACAATTCACAGCAATGTTGCCGTGGAATACATCCGCACAGTAAACGACCGCGAGGAGGTGGGGCTCGCGGAGTTGAGAGTTGGTTCACACGGAAAAAAAGCAAACATGGCCGAACTAACACGTTACTGACGCTGAAGAAGGACACGTGTCGTCGTCAACGTCAACACGAAGTGAAGTACTTTACTCTGACGCACACACGCACTGGGCGACGTCGCAAGTGGGAACGTCCACCGAGACGCACGGCTGACTCGACCAGTCGACCTGCCGGTACGGTACAGTTCCACTGGGGTAGGCCGGTGGACTGATCTAGTCGGCGCGCGTCTCGGTGGACGTTCCCACTTGTGATGTCACCAGACGGTAGTCACGCGGAAATTGTGAATAATAATATATGTAGCTTGTTAGATGCAAGTTTTTTTGCGCATAAAGAAATGTTTCCATCCCTCGAGTACATTTATGAAAGCTGTAGTCGGCGTCTAGATTAATGGCACTTAATCTGAGGTTTAAGGCACTTCGATGAACGCTAAGGCGCCAACGTTAAAGCGTGAAAATCCTCGCCCCCCCCCCCACCTGCTGGTTGGCCGGTGAAAGGCAGCGTTTGGGTTCAGCCTGAACAGCTCGAAGGTGCTCATATCAGTTTGTTGAAGTCTTATGTACTGTAGGTTGCGGAGGGAGAGAGCACGTCTGTAAACGCACGGTTCAAACCCGGCAATTATCTTACACGTATGCATCGCTGTAGCTTGAAACGGCGTGTCGCCCAAGAAAGTATTTGATTTATTTTGCTTCATCTGTCGCTTTATCTCACGTCATACCCCGCCCCCCCCCCCCCCCCCCCCCCCCCTCACCCAGAGGATAAGTTACCTACAATCACGTCCCCTGCTATGACTCCTCCTACTTATGACCCATGACCTAGAACACACGGCAAACATCGCAAACCCAACGTCAGGTTAAAGTAACATGCGACACAGCAGCTATCGTACAAGTACAAGAAAAAGAAGTGAAAATCAAATCGCCGCGGCGACAACAACAACAACGACGACGACGACGACGACGACGACGACAAACACACGGAACAGAAACACAAAAAAACAAATTGCGAGAAAAAAGAAAAAACGCTTTGCACATACGGCAGTTCTGGGGTTGTTCGGCCTCCGACTGACTGGTGATGCGGTCAGAAGGCGGCGACCTACGCAGCAACTACAGAACCACCGGCAGGAGAGACGCTCGGTTAAAGAGTGTCTCCGTGTTTTGACCGTCCGGCCAACTGTGGACGAGCTAAGACTAAGACACAGTGGAATCAATAAGTCAGCGATTCAATGAGGAATCAGATCCCCTCAAAAAGAATCCCCAACGTGTTTGCCCTACGGTCAAGCATATTCAATTCTCCAAACACTGGGAGACATTTTCCCATTCCTTACTACACTCCGTTTGTTTTCAATGATTGTATTTAGATGTCAGTGACTTTATATTATGAGATTAAAACAGAGCGGCCCGCATTATCTTCACGGGGGGGGAACGGCAGATAATGCGGCCCGCCTCGCTTGTTGGGGTTTTGTAATTTTGCATTTCCACAAGTTTACGTTGGCAAAAAAAAACTAACAAGATAAAAGTAAAAGTCAGGGCGGTTCTGCTCTGTAGGGCGGCGGTCTGTGTTTCTGTCTTCTTGTGCGGCGTTTGGTTTCATCAGACGGAACGGTCCGAT
>PIJE02002554.1:27500-64777 GCA_002895965.2 Coryphaenoides rupestris
AAAATTGTAGAAACGTTTGCAACAGACACAAGAATGTCCTTCGGGATTAATAAAGTTCTGTCTTATATTATCGGATCTTAGATTCGACAGCTCGATATTCACGCGCACGCGACGTCGGCGCGCTAATAGCGCGCCGTGGTGCACCTGTTATTGGCTAATCAAGGCATACACGCACACACACACACGTGAAGACACTCGACACACACACACACACACACGCACACACACACGCACGCACACGCACCAAAGTGTCTGCGTCCAGGAAGACACACTTGCGGTACCGTGTGAGCGTCCAGGCATGGAGCTTGGTGAAGGTGACCCCGAGGTCGGGACGTCCCAGCCAGGACAGGTGTGCCCGGTCGCCGCTGTCCAACACGTCCACCGGGACGACCTCGTCCACCACTTGGTGTAGCGCGTGCCTGCGGGGTGGGGGTGGGGGGGGGGGACGACATTGATGTTCAACTTTTGTCCGGCCCTGTCAACGCACCGCAAGCCCTCCCCCACCCCCACTCCATGCAAGCCGCCCCGTAATCCCTTGTGAGGTCCTAGGACCCTAACTCTAACCCTTCTGAGGTCCTAGGACCCTAACCCTTGTGAGGTCCAAGGACCCTAACCTTTGTGACATCCAAGGACCCTAACCCTTGTGAGATCCAAGGGCCCTAACCCTCGTGAGATCCAAGGGCCCTAACCCTTGTGAGATCCAAGGACCCTAACCTTTGTGACATCCAAGGACCCTAACCCTTTTGACAACCATGCTGTTTGTGAGATGGGTGGGCCTGAACATTTGTGTGTGTGTTTGTGTGCTGGGGTGTGTGTGTGTGTGTGTGTGTGTGTGTGTGTGTGTGTGTGTGTGGGTGTGTGTGTGTGTGTGTGTGTGTGTGTGTGTGTGTGTGTGTGTGTGTCTGTCTTCCGTAGCTCAGCGGCTCTGACCGGGACTCGGCGGAGACGCCGGGGGTGATCATGGCGACGATGTGGCGAGACGTCCCGTGGCGGCGCAGGCTCCGCGCGACCACCGCGGCGCCCATGCAGTAGCCGTCGGTGGTCGCCAGGGTGACGAAGGCCTCGTCCGCTGCTGGAGAGGTAGGGGGATGAAAATGTTCGGACAGCGATCGAAGGTTCGCAGGGTAATGGAGAGTCCAGGGGGGTGAGCGCATTTTGGGGGCCCCTGATATGCATGTGGGGTCCCGGGAGATCGCGGACATAAACTATAAGATATTTGATGATCCACTTGAGCAAACTATTGATTTCAAAAGGTCCTGTGAGAATATCTGTTCCCGGCTGAGTGCGCCCGCCTCTGAATCATTCCCTGACAAGGAATCCATCACGCCTGTCAATCAATGTGACGACACATACCTGACATCCTCGGTGTGTTGACTGGATATGAAGTCAGTCAAGCGATACCGTCGTGGTCCTCGTAGGAGCGTCTCTCACGCAGAGGTTGCAGGCGAGTGGACACTTTTTAAAAGAAAGACAATCGATCTGATTTGTTTGTCACGTCCAAAATGTACCCGTTGACGTTCATCCTTCGGAAACGCCTCGACCTGAAGTCGAGTCAACCTCTGTGGTTGGATTCTCAAACCAACTTGAGAGCAAAGAACTGAAACCAACCGGGTTACAGTTAAACGTTAACAGTAGTGAGTAGTGGCTCGCCAGTGGCGCCCCTCGAGCGGTCATTCAACCAGCTCAGAGCCCAGCTCCCACCTCACCGCCCCCTCTCTCTCTCTCTCTCTCTCTCTCTCTCTCTCCTCTCTCTTCTCTCTCTGTCTCTCTCTGTCTCTCTCTCTGTCTGTCTCTCTGTCTCTCTCTCTGTCTGTCTCTCTCTCTCTCTCTGTCTCTCTTCTCTCTCTCTCTCTCTCTCTGTCTCTCTCTCTGTCTGTCTCTTCTCTCTCTCTGTCTCTGTCTCTCTCTCTCTGTCTCTGTCTGTCTGTCTCTCTCCCCCCCCCGCCCCCGGCCCACCCCCATGCCGCCACCACCAATGACACGAGAGTCCCATTGGGCACCGCCCATATCCAAGTTGGCTCCAGCTCTGCCAGTCTCTCTCTCTCTCTCTCTGTCTCTCTCTCTCTCTCTCTCTCTTTCTCTCCCTCTCTCTCTGCCTCTCAATCTCTCTCTCTCGCTATCTCTGTCTCTCTCTCTATATACAGTATATATAAGATAATATAAGATAGAACTATATGTCTCCCTCTCGCTCTTGCTTTGTGGGAATATTGCTGCTTTATTCCTCCTCGCCTCCTGTGTAAAAAGTACACACCTGTGAGATCCTGGAATATATATATATATATAGTATATATATATATATATACAGTATATACAGTATATTGCCGTGAGGGTTGGTTGTGGAACGCCGGGCGTGCTGTGTGAAAGCACACACACCCCGTTCCGGCAATATGCCAGCACCACGGGACCTGTGTGTAGAACGGGCTTATCAGGTCTATAATAATACAAATTATTATAGTATTATAATTATTATAATACTAATAATACATAATCATAATCATAATAATGATGATCACTTCAATAAGAGTACTTAATTGAAGTGACACGCTGCATAAGGAATTGACGCTTCAATCAAAGTAGATTTACAACTGTTTATTTTGGAACTGTACAACACTTTTACTGAACACACACACGCTCACACACACACACACACACACACACACACACAATAGCACCACACAAACTAAAACACACACACACGCGCACAGCCAAGCCACAATATCTGTTGCCCTTGGCGTTGACGACGGTGGCAGAACGGCGTTGGGTTACAAAACAACAAGAGCAACAACAGCTTTTAAAAAAGAAACGGTACAATCTCCCAGGATACACTTCCACTGTAACTTCATCGGGGGGCGCGCGTGGAGTATTTACAGCGGACGCGGACGCAGCTCGTCGTCCAATGCGTGCGTCTCTCACTCATTGTGTATTGATTACATAACGCTCACAATGCATATTGACACGGCAAACGCACAACAGTCCCGTCTTTAGCACGTCTTTAACAGAAGAAGAAGCTTCATTCAGCACGGCCACGTACACACGTTGGCAACGCGGCGACGACCGAAAATGCGTGTCAGGACGCCGGGGATTGGTTTGGCCACTTTAGCACCGAAGCGGCCAACGACCGCCTGGGCGACGTCGCAAGTGGGAACGTCCACCGAGACGCACGGCTGACTCGACCAGTCGACCTGCCGGTACGGTACAGTTCCACTGGGGTAGGCCGGTGGACTGATCTAGTCGGCGCGCGTCTCGGTGGACGTTCCCACTTGTGATGTCACCAGACGGTAGTCACGCGGAAATTGTGAATAATAATATATGTAGCTTGTTAGATGCAAGTTTTTTTGCGCATAAAGAAATGTTTCCATCCCTCGAGTACATTTATGAAAGCTGTAGTCGGCGTCTAGATTAATGGCACTTAATCTGAGGTTTAAGGCACTTCGATGAACGCTAAGGCGCCAACGTTAAAGCGTGAAAATCCTCGCCCCCCCCCCCACCTGCTGGTTGGCCGGTGAAAGGCAGCGTTTGGGTTCAGCCTGAACAGCTCGAAGGTGCTCATATCAGTTTGTTGAAGTCTTATGTACTGTAGGTTGCGGAGGGAGAGAGCACGTCTGTAAACGCACGGTTCAAACCCGGCAATTATCTTACACGTATGCATCGCTGTAGCTTGAAACGGCGTGTCGCCCAAGAAAGTATTTGATTTATTTTGCTTCATCTGTCGCTTTATCTCACGTCATACCCCGCCCCCCCCGCCCCCCCCCCCCCCCCCCCCCTCACCCAGAGGATAAGTTACCTACAATCACGTCCCCTGCTATGACTCCTCCTACTTATGACCCATGACCTAGAACACACGGCAAACATCGCAAACCCAACGTCAGGTTAAAGTAACATGCGACACAGCAGCTATCGTACAAGTACAAGAAAAAGAAGTGAAAATCAAATCGCCGCGGCGACAACAACAACAACGACGACGACGACGACGACGACGACGACAAACACACGGAACAGAAACACAAAAAAAAAAATTGCGAGAAAAAAGAAAAACAACGCTTTGCACATACGGCAGTTCTGGGGTTGTTCGGCCTCCGACTGACTGGTGATGCGGTCAGAAGGCGGCGACCTACGCAGCAACTACAGAACCACCGGCAGGAGAGACGCTCGGTTAAAGAGTGTCTCCGTGTTTTGACCGTCCGGCCAACTGTGGACGAGCTAAGACTAAGACACAGTGGAATCAATAAGTCAGCGATTCAATGAGGAATCAGATCCCCTCAAAAAGAATCCCCAACGTGTTTGCCCTACGGTCAAGCATATTCAATTCTCCAAACACTGGGAGACATTTTCCCATTCCTTACTACACTCCGTTTGTTTTCAATGATTGTATTTAGATGTCAGTGACTTTATATTATGAGATTAAAACAGAGCGGCCCGCATTATCTTCACGGGGGGGGAACGGCAGATAATGCGGCCCGCCTCGCTTGTTGGGGTTTTGTAATTTTGCATTTCCACAAGTTTACGTTGGCAAAAAAAAACTAACAAGATAAAAGTAAAAGTCAGGGCGGTTCTGCTCTGTAGGGCGGCGGTCTGTGTTTCTGTCTTCTTGTGCGGCGTTTGGTTTCATCAGACGGAACGGTCCGATCGTCTAGGAGGTCTTGAGCAGGTTGCTGAGAACTGTGGAGGGAAAAAACACCAATTATTGTTCATTATTATGATTATCATTATTATTATTTAACCATCATGAACCACAAGGCTGTTGTCAGGGTCAACTTGTCACTTATCAGTCATTATGATTATGAGTAATGAGGTGGATAATGGATTCATTTGTTAATTGTTTGATAATGATCTGAACAATGGATTAATAATAATATTTAGGTCTAGTAATGATGTCGGTAATGGAATCATGAATTAATAATGAATTCATGAGCCCATTATGATCTAGTAACGAGGTGGGTAATGAATTAATAATGTTATTGTTTCATAATGGGTCGAACGATGCATTCATAATGTCATTATGATCTAGTAATGGTGTGGGCGTGGCCTCATGAGGTTATCGTTTGGTCGGTGGGTAATGGGTGATAATGATAAAGGATTATGCGCACGTTGTGGCTGGGATTGGTCTCCTTGGTAGTTTTTGCCGCTCTCGGGGTCCGCACCTGAACGAAGCAAACAAACAAACACACAAACAACGACGACGACAACAAATCGACGATTATTATTATTATTATTATTATTATTATTATTATTATTATTATCATCGTGTCGTTATTCAGCTGACGGGTCACCGTGGTTACTCACCCCCCTGCAGCTTGAAGCAGAGTTTCTTCTTCTGGTACGCAAAGTAGCCGGAGGCGGCCCCCATGATCGCCACGCCGATGGCGCTGGCGATGCCCGCGATCTGCCCGCCGCCGGCCTCTGGTGACCCCCCCGGGGGACACACAGCAGCACAACACCAGTTAGTCCAAGTAAGTCAGTCGAGCGAAGAGTTCACTCGCTTCTCTCGCTGTTCGCCGCGGTTGTTTTCACAAACCAGGTCCACGTGTTTGGCGTCAGCGGTTATCGGTATTTCCCAAACATTTGATCACATTAAACTAATAGTTGGACTGTAATAGATTTGGTCGACGGCCTTCACGGAACATTCCGACGCCCCGACCCCGTCCACAGGGTGGCAGTCAACTCCCATTTAGCCGGCCGGTAGAAGGCATGCGGGCGGGCGGGGGCTGGTCGTGTCTATTCTGAGAGCCACGCCCCTTCCTACGGGTGGGGCGAGGCAACAGCTTTTGAGGTCACGCCATGTACCGCCCATACCCCACACCCTTCTGATGGTGTGTTGCTGGTGTGCTACTGGTGTGCTACTTTGTGTGACTGGTGTGTTACTGGTGTGCTACTGGTGTGTTACTGGTGTGCTACTGGTGTGCTACTGGTGTGCTACTGGTGTGTTACTGGTGTGCTACTGGTGTGTTACTGGTGTGCTCCTGGTGTGTTACTGGTGTGTTACTGAGAGGACTCCCTGACTACTAAACAATGACAAATCAGGAGAATCCTGCCACGCCCTAGAGAGAGCTGGCACCCAGGGAAACACAACACACACACACACACACACACACACAGAGACTCCGAGTGGGAACTGTGTGAAGGGGGGAGGACCTTCACACACAAACGCACACACACACAGTCATAAGGGAGAGGTGTGTGTCTTGTGGTGAGGGTGGAGTACCAACGTAGGGCGTTGTCAGAGAGAGAGAGAGAGAGAGAGAGAGAGAGAGAGAGAGAGAGAGAGAGAGAGAGAGAGAGAGAGAGAGAGAGAGAGAGAGAGAGAGAGAGAGAGAGAGAGAGAGAGAGAGATAGGGGTCGCTGGAAGCTATTCCCAACATGGCTTACTGCTGGAAAATTATGGGTCTTGTCCTACTGCCCTGTCTAATAGCTTTTCACACACACACACACACACACACACACACACACAGGCAGGCGGTGGAGACGAGACGAGAGCGTTGAAGAGCGTTTATTAGCACCTGGAAGCGTTCAACACATCACACACACGGACCAAACCAAGCAGAGGAAACGCTCTCTGAAGCATTTTAAATACTTTCTCTTTTTTTTGGTAGTTTGTTTTACAATGGATATTTTTACAATATACATTATATATATATACAGTATATATATATTTGAATATATATATTTTTTTTATGTTGCTCTTCTGCTGTGTGTAACACGTCTGTCCCCTCCGGAGACCCGATGCTATGTGCAGAATGTTGGCCACGGGGCGAGAACTCATAAACCACAGCGCTGGCTGGGCGGGGCCAAACCAACACAGCCATCCAATCAAAGGACTCCACTATATCGCGGGGGGGTGGGGGTGGGGGGGATGGGGATGGTGGGGGGGGGGGAGCAACACCAGCCGAAGCAAAATCGTAATCGTAAATGATAATGTATGTCAATCTCCCCAAAGTGTGTGTGTGTGTGCATGTGTGTGTGTGTGTGTGTGTGTGTGTGTGTGTGTGTGTGTGTGTGTGTGCGTGCACGCGTGCGGTGTGTGTGTGGGTTGCCAGAGACGGCACGCACAGTCACGCAAATAACGAACAAAGACACACTGAAGCCATGGCAACGTGGCATAACACCCAACAAACCAAAGACAGACGAAAGAGGAAATGGAGGGTGACGACGCATGCAGCGGGCACAGACGCGGCACTCGGGTCTTTTTCCGGAAATCGATGTGCCACCAGTGAACCACCGTTATGTGTCAACGTATTATCACACCGAACCCAAAGTGGTTCTGCGTGCGTTGTAGTGGCCTGATCCCCGGCCCCCCCACTCGGCCACCCCGGCTACATATATGAGTGCACCCCGTAAATGAGTGTCATTTCACGGGTACAACTTATTGAGTCTACCGCTTAAGTAAGTCCACGGCTACATATATGAGTGCACCCCGTAAATGAGTGTCATTTCACGGGTACAACTTATTGAGTCTACCGCTTAAGTAAGTCCACGGCTACATATATGAGTGCACCCCGTAAATGAGTGTCATTTCACGGGTACAACTTATTGAGTCTACCGCTTAAGTAAGTCCACGGCTACATATATGAGTGCACCCCGTAAATGAGTGTCATTTCACGGGTACAACTTATTGAGTCTAGCGCTTAAGTAAGTCCACGGCTACATATATGAGTGCACCCCGTAAATGAGTGTCATTTCACGGGTACAACTTATTGAGTCTACCGCTTACATATATGAGTGCACCCCGTAAATGAGTGTCATTTCACGGGTACAACTTTAGTCTACCGCTTTTAAACTATGGACTTGAACTTTAATTTTGGACGTTTATTGGGAGCGGGCAAGCGTGGCCTTGTGTACGGAGATGTGTGGGAATATAGATATCTCCGTTTGTTGTGCCTCTGCAGCCACGTGGGGATCAGGGATCAGGGATCAGGGATCAGGCCTCCGCGGTATGCAGTATGTCGACGTTTTGGACGGCATTTGTTGGCAGAATCGAGTTCACGCGCACGTGAACGAGCGTAACGTTTCAACCGATGACATCGCGACGTCGGCGACGCTAATAGCGTGTTTGCGCTCCCCGGCGTGGGGCTGAGGGTTCGGGCTCGGAGAGGTCGCCCCCCCGCCCACCTGCCGCCCGACGCCAGAGAACACTCCGGAGTCACTCCAGCCCAGTGAGCGCTGGACGGGCCATGTGGGACTGGTTATGGCCGCTGCTAGACCGCTTTAGTCCTGTTTAGTTCTCCCTTTTCTTTTTTTTTCTTTTTTTTCTTACAAATGGAAAGAATCCCAAGACAGAAGAAAATGGCGTAATTACTTCCATGCTCCGTCGTCTCTGACTTAGCGAGTCGAGGCGTACGCGGGAACAGGGAGTTTCCACTCTGCAGTCTAAAAGAAGCAACCGTTTCCACTGCAGATATTTGAAACAAAGCGAATTTTAACTGCAGGCCGTCCGCTTGAACGTTGACACTTTGTGTGAGGTGGAGACTTGTATTGTTTGTATTGTCCCCAAGGGGTAATTCTTTTCCACAGCACTGTACACACCCATCACTTGACCCACATTCCATGCGGCAGGACACGACATACAAAACAACACACAATGACAGACCGTTGACTGAGGCAAATGAGGCATAAATGAGGCTTTATAACATTTACTGTCCTCAAAAATACCCAATCATGGGCCACAGCAACAAGGCATCTGAAGTTCATACAATGAACGGAAAACACATTTAAACAGCCGTCCAATTGTCATTGCAATTGTAGTTTACATTCAGCACAAAAGAACACAACTCAAAGGAAGCATAACACAACTTCAACTACAACTCCCACTGCCGCCTTTATCCTTCATCTCGAGTTGGCACGATGTCGCTGCTCACCGGTGAGGAAGTTAGTGAAAACCATGACAACCCAGTGAAGACAACAAACAAAGCCGTAGAGACCGTTCCTCGAGCGTGAGTCATGTGTGACTCAGGGAGACACGCAAAC
This sequence comes from Coryphaenoides rupestris, assembly GCA_002895965.2. Taxonomy (NCBI): domain Eukaryota; kingdom Metazoa; phylum Chordata; class Actinopteri; order Gadiformes; family Macrouridae; genus Coryphaenoides; species Coryphaenoides rupestris. The sequence continues at coordinate 36,462 of PIJE02002554.1, forward strand.
CACCGCGCGACGCAAAACCACCGTGCGACGCAAACCACCGCGCGAGGGGCTAGTGAACGCCTCAACAGCGATATTATCACGAAATGAAAAATAAAAGTGAACCAGACGTGAGGCAGAAGTCATTCTCTTTTAATTTGACGGAGGGTGGGGACTATCTCAAGCCGGAGGTTTGCTTTTCCTTGAAGTACTTCCTAATCTCGGATCCAGGAGTTCAGAACATCGCCGAACTTCTTGGGGGAGGGACTACGCAGAGTGCGCGCCGGAAACCAGCAAGTGCGAGGGGCGGAGTCACGCGGAGTTTCCTGTTTGGTTACCGAGCGATTGGTCCGGACTCTGAGAGAGAGACGCGTTTCAGAGACATGGTGGAGGTTTCAGAAGACCATTTTAGCAAATATATCCAGTATATATCGTTGGATCTCCAATACGACAAGCTGTGGCAGCACGACAGTGATATCGCTGGAGAAGCCTCGGCATCGTCTGTCATGTATTAATTTGTTTGTTCTTTTTTTGAAAAACCGAAGCCATGCCAGCATAATTGACAGACAGACATATCGCGTTTGTTGTGGTTTCCAACCCCCCGGAAAACACGATTGGTCGAAAAGACATTTGACGCGAAAGTAAGTGCCGCGCCCCTTTCACACACAGGTTGGAGCCCTCAGACTGCAGACGGGAATCGAACGTCTCCAGAGGTTCAGGCTCTACCGGAGGAAGCCGACGACGTCCTACCTCCTCCCGAGTTTCCTCCGTCGGGTTTGTAGTCTCCTTTTCCCACGTCGACAAGGTCCGAGTCGTCAAACGAGCCCCCGCCTTGGAGGAAGAACGAAAGATCCGAAGGAACGCGAGTCATTAAACATCTCGTACGTCAACAGGGTTTGAGTAGATAGAAGGATGGTTTGAGTTGACTCACCCCCTCCAGTCTTAGGAACCACTGGTTTATTAGGCTTAGGGTTGGGGTCTGTGGGTGCACACACAGTAAAGATCCTTTAGCATAACCAATATGTGACTTCATATAATTCTTGACCAAAGAAGGAAAATCAAACCACTGAATCAAAGGACAGGGCTGCACAATTAATTAGCAAGCATATAATCCAAATCTCGCAAAATCTGCAATTAACTCATCGTGAGAAGTCTCAATTAATAGATTCATTGAAAAAAAATCCGATTTTGTACGCCCATTACATTGCAGTCAAATTACAACTCATCAATTGCTTTATTATTATTATTGCATTTTTATTTGCAGAATAACAATTGAACTGATGATCTGCATCACAATATCGGGCAAAATAATTGTCGTCCTAATCGTGCGGCCCGATCGCAAGCCAAGGATTGACCACCGAGGATCGCCCGGCCGAACCACCAGCACAAAGCCGTTGACCGTTTGATTAATTGGATGAATGCAACAAGAACAAAGCGTTGTTACTCGATGGGAACACGGAAGCCAGGCGAGACAAACACCACGAGATGGACACGACGAGACGGACACGACGAGACAAACACCACGAGACGGACACGACGAGACAAACACCACGAGACGGACACCACGAGACGGACACCACGAGACAAACACCACGAGACAAACACCACGAGACGGACACCACGAGACGGACACGACGAGACAAACACCACGAGACAAACACCACGAGACGAACACCACGAGACGGACACCACGAGACAAACACCACGAGACGGACACCACGAGACGGACACCACGAGACGGACACCACAGTTCTAGTCTAGACAGGAGGAGCAGCTCTGTACCTGGACCCATCGCATCCTCCAGGTTGAATCCAAAGTCGTCTGCTCATGTGGAACATCAAGGAGAAGCATAACAACTCAAACACTACGAAATACAGACGCTTCTGCTTCTCCAGTCCTCTGTATATCTTTAGCAACGAGATGACAAATGCCATATTTCTGCCCTCACTTGTGCATCTGCCCTGACTTACTTGTACTTACTTATAATAATAATAATAATAATAATACTCAATATTCAATCATTCAATCAATATTCAATCACTACGTCTGGAGGCAACATGACATTCCGTTTTATATTCTATATTTGTTATCATTATTATGTATATTGTGCTATTGTATTAGCTTATGTATACTGTGCAGCTCAATGTATGTATGTGTGTATATACTGTATGTACTGTATGTACTGTATGTATGTGTTTGTGTGTGTATAGGAGAACAAAACGTACCGCCTGCTGGCTTCTTCTTCGGTGGTGTCTTGGTGGGTACTAAGTCAACAAATAAATACACACTGGTATATTAAACACATTAATGAAAAAAAAAAAGTATATGATAGTTAAAATGAAGTTATGAAGATACACACCAAAGATTCAAATGAGAATATTTTAAAGCGCTAACCGTTGTTTCCAAAGTCCAAGGTATCCAGGATATCTAGATTCCCTGGAAATAGAATTCATCTCAATTTCATTGATTTTTATAATTTATCAATTTGCGTGCATTTCACAAACCGGGTGTTTTGAACACTCGACGCTGACAGGGGTCTTCCCAAGCCTACCAAGAGTCGCCGTCGGTCGAAAGTCGGCTTCTTTGGTTTCTCCGGCTCGTCTGAACGAAGCATTCAAAAAAAATGAATTAAGAGTCGGCATCAACTGTCCATATTGTGTCCATATTGTTCAGGATCTTTTGTTCTTGTTGTTGCTGTTGCTGTTTTTGTGTCTTCCTAGATAAGTATATACTGTATATATATACTTATGTGCGTTTGAGTACCCTGCTTGATATGAGCTGTGTCTTATGCCGTGGACTGATTTAGTTTCAGTGTAGTTGTGATTGAAGGTGTTAGTTTTAGCCCTACCTGGTCCCAATGCGTCGAAGAGGTCAAATCCATCGCCTGGAAAAAAAACACACACGGCCTTCATGTCACCGCAGTTATTACAACAACGTCTCAGAATGGCAAAGAGGAAAATGGAGAGTCCGGAAGTTTTAAACGGTCGGGGTTTTTTATGCTTGACGTGACCTGCAAGTCCTTGACTAGCGCTACAGGTCATAGCAGGTAGGTGTTAGACTAGTACATACAGAGACGGGTCATTAAGGACGTCATAGGTAGCCACCGGTAGGGGCTTTGGTTAGACCGGTGATACCAGAGGACAGGTCATTAAGGAAGCAGGTAGGGGGGTTAGACGCGTTACAGAGGACGCGGTCATTAAGGAAGCAGTGTAGCGGGTAGACACAGTACAGAGACAGGTCATTTAAGGAGCACGGTAGGGGGGTTAGACAGTACAGAGACCAGGTCCATTTAAGGAGCAGGTTCAGGTTAGACGGTACAGGAGACGGGTCCATTAATGGAGCAGGTAGGGGGTAAGACCCCGTACCAGGAGACAGGTCATTAAGGAGCAGGATAGGGGGTTAGACGGTACAGAGACAGGTCGAATTATAGTGAAGCAGGTAGGGGGTGTAGAACAGTACGAGACGGGTCCATTAAGGAGCAGGTAGGGGTTAGACGGTACAGAGACAGGTCATTAAGGAGCAGGTAGGGGGTTAGACAGTACAGAGACAGGTCATTAAGGAGCAGGTAGGGGGTTAGACAGTACAGAGACAGGTAAATATGAATGCTCAGAAACCTGCTCTATTCTTATCTTTATACACCACAGTGATATATTGCTGTCTCTCCTTCAAGAAATGTACTCTTTGTAAGTCGCTTTGGATAAAAGCGTCCTAAATGTAAATGTACATGAAATGTAAATGACAAACGAGTCATGAGCCATGGCACTGACTCATGCTTTAAGAAGCTCAGACTGCCATGAGTCACACAGGGAGGCACTGCTGAAGGCCCGCACCCTTCATTTGGAGACGTTTGGAGAAGAGAAATGTACTGAGGAATAGTCACGGCGTTGTGATCTGAAGTGTGACTGAACATTCCCCCTACTTTATTTTAACATTATAATAACCATAACAATTACTAGTATAATAATTATTATGGTCATATTATTATTATTATTATTACTGTTGTTGTTGTTGTTGTTGTGTGTAGACTCAATGAACGCATTTAGAGAACTGAGTCCCTGTTTATTATTGGCCAGTCTGCACCCGATCCGAGCCTGCGCCCGATCCAAGCCCACACCCGATCCAAGCCAGCCTGCGCCCGATCCAAGCCAGCCTGCGCCCGATCCAAGCCAGCCTGCACCCAATCCAAGCCCACACCCGATCCAAGCCCACACCCGATCCAAGCCAGCCTGCGCCCGATCCAAGCCAGCCTGCGCCCGATCCAAGCCCACACCCGATCCAAGCCCACACCCGATCCAAGCCCACCAGTGTGTATGCGTTGTGTAAATAGGTTACATCTGCCAGGCAGACGCGCAGCAGCAGCAGCAGCACTATATTTAGACCAGGGGTGTCAAACTCATTTGAGGTTGAGGGCCGGAACAGACCAAATGCTACTTAGCGGGGGCCGGACAAACAAAACACCATGAAAATACATAATGAAACTCTTACAACTCGTGCGGCTTCGTGGTTATTTGTAAGAGCTACAACCATTTTTTGTGTGATTATGAATAAAGTGAAGAAATCAACCAGAACGATGAATTCATCCAACCGTCCAATCCATTTTATTAAATTGCCTTTCCGGGCCGGATTGGATCAGCTGGTGGGCCGCACCTGGGCGCCCGGGCCGCATGTTTGACACCCCTGATTTAGACGATACGAAACCACCACCGCCGCTCCTCCACCGTCTCTTCTCCAGTGGTCGCCACTTCCCTCTAAATGTGCTTTACTGTCCACCTGGGCGTCGTGACACCAACCAACCAACATGACATAAAATCATATTTTAAGCCACCAATGTGACATCAGATGAGATTTTAAGCGACCGACGTGACATCAGGTGAGATTTTAAGCCACCGACGTGACATCAGATGAGATTTTAAGCGACCGACGTGACATCAGGTGAGATTTTAAGCCACCGACGTGACATCAGGTGAGATTTTAAGCCACCGACGTGACATCAGATGAGATTTTAAGCCACCGACGTGACATCAGATGAGATTTTAAGCCGACCGACGTGACATCAGATGAGATTTTAAGCCACCGACGTGACATCAGATGAGATTTTAAACCACCGACGTGACATCAGATGAGATTTTAAGCGACCGACGTGACATCAGATGAGATTTTAAGCCACCGACGTGACATCAGATGAGATTTTAAGCCACCGACGTGACATCAGATGAGATTTTAAGCCACCGACATGACATCAGGTGAGATTTTAAGCCACCGACGTGACATCAGATGAGATTTTAAGCCACCGACGTGACATCAGATGAGATTTTAAGCGACCGACATGACATCAGATGAGATTTTAAGCCACCGACGTGACATCAGATGAGATTTTAAGCCACCGACGTGACATCAGATGAGATTTTAAGCCACCGACATGACATCAGATGAGATTTTAAGCGTAAATGTCGTGTTTTTTGGGGGGTCTGTTGTGCGTAAAAGCGAATCCCCCGGACGCGCAGGTACTCGACCGCTGACCTCTGACCTCTGATCAGACCTCTGAGACATTTTAACTTTTTTTGTGTGTGTGTGTGTGTGTGTGTGTGTGTGTGTGTGTGTGTGTGTGTGTGTGTGTGTGTGTGTGTGTGTGTGTGTGTGTGTGTGTGTGTGTGTGTGTGTGTGTGTGTGTGTGTGTGTGTGTGTGTGTGTGTGTAAAATGAGCACAAATAAAAGCTTTACCTTGTGAGTTCACCCCGACGGCAGCGAGCAGCACGATCCATGAATAAAACGTCTTCATAGTGGCCGCAAAAAAACGGTTTGGTTTTACGGTTGGTTTGACGGTTGGTCTTCAAAGACTTCGTGGCACCAACAGCGACGCGACTTGAGGGGCGAGAAGTAAAACAACCGTCGGGTGTCGCGTTACGCGGCTGGACGGAGACCGGGATGCCGCACATCGGCGTTACTAGGAGGCGGGACTTCCGGTTACACGAGGCTGAGTGGTGGTGGTGGTGGTGGGTGGGTGCTGGGATGAGACCGGATGCTGCGTGACGGCAGACCGGGGTAACGCCACATCGCCGGATCCCCGCCCCGCCCTCCACGCTGTCTGACTGACTGGGCGTGGCGGGAGAAGGGAGGTCACAGACAAGCTTGTAATACTTTATATACTTATGTGTACTTTATATACTTATGTATACTTTATACACTTATGTGTAACCTTTATACACTTAGGCTATGTGTACTTTATACACTTAGGCTATGTGTACTTTATACACTTATATGTACTTTATACACTTATGTGTACTTTATATGTGTACTACTTTCACTGTGAGAATGATTATTAAGATAAGATGAGATAAGATAAGAGAGAACTTTATTGACTTTATTGATCCTGGATCCAGGTTGCATAACAATAGAATAAAACAATAGAGAAATAAATAAAGTAGAATAATACAAATAAAATAACAAATGTACAAATGTACAGTAAGTCTACAGAAGTATAAAAATATAAAAATATAGGTAAGATAAGATATTCAGTCAGCAAAAACAATTTGGCAATAATTGAAGTGTAATAAAAGGGTAATAATAATGATAATGATAATGATAATGATAATAATAATAATAATAATAATAATAATAATGACAATAATAATATGATAATAATGATAACAATAATAATAATAATAACGATAATAGGTTGTTCCCACATACAATCCATACATACTACAAATGGGATTATTTGTGTTTGAAACTTCTTGAATCTTGAAACAAGCAATTTGCTTCTGTGGTGATTTGGTGAATAACATTACACATTAAACATGAATAACATTAAACATTACACACGGGCACAAGTACTTGTGAGCCTCACAATGTTCACAATAAACGATGAAAAAATAAGTATGGAGAAATTCTCAAAAGAATTCAATAAAAAAAACACGCAAACGTGTGTTGTTGGCGCCCCCTAGCGGAGAGCAGGGCGAAGTGCTGCACACGGGTCGCCTATCTATCAAATTGTGTGTGTGTGTGTGTGTGTGTGTGTAAGAAAATCCAAGAAAGAAAATCCAATGGAATTTCCAGTTTTGCCAAATTACAGTCTAAATACGTGTGGAGAGAGAGAGAGAGAGAGAGAGAGAGAGAGAGAGAGATACAGAGAGAGAGATGGAGAAAGAGAGAGAGAGAGAGAGAGAGAGAGAGAGAGAGAGAGAGAGAGAGAGAGAGAGATACAGAGAGAGAGATGGAGAAAGAGAGAGAGAGAGAGAGAGAGAGAGAGAGAGAGAGAGAGAGAGAGAGAGGGAGAGAGCGGCGCGGGGGGGCTGGGTTGAATCACGCGGAAGACATTTCCAGATATTTGTCATTATTTCCGCCACCCATGTACATAGGAGTACAATATCTGCGACTGTTAGGAAAACAGCGATCGTCTAACAACCGTACAAACTAAACCCATCATTGAGTTTGAGCCAGAGCCCTGAATAAAGTGTCTGTCGTGCTCCACACCGTGTCCAAGGCCTGGTCTAGCGTAGCCTGTGGCTTTACAGTGGGACACCGTGTGCCTGTTTTATTCCGCGAAATGCTGATTTAGACAGGGAGAAACTATGAGTGGAAGATGGACTACATTGCGTGAACATTTAAGTTCGATAACACAATGGTTTGCCAGAGCACTCTCACACACACACATTGTGTGTTAACAGTGTTAGTGAGCTGAGAGTGTTGCATGGAAGCGCCCCACACGTGTTGGGGATATTGTACGACTTATTTCTTGTGACACTTTAAAGGCCCGTCTGGTCTTGGATAGCGTGGAAAATCCTCGGCACCAGGTGGCGTGAGTGTGATTAGCCATTTCCGAGCGCTTTCAGAACCTCCCCCTTGTGACGTCACGAGCGGCCGAGTGATCACAGACCACAGATGTATGCTGTGATCTGTATGCTGTGCCAGTTGGTACAGTCCACTTCCACTGGGTTGGAAGTTCCAAAGGTTGTGTGTGTGTGTGTGTGTGGGGGGGGGGTGGAGCTAAACGTGGTCCAGTGTAGTTCTTCCCATCCCACTTATTTGACAGCACACACATACACACACACACACACACACACAATGAAGAAAGAAAATCCAATGGAATTTCCAGTTTTGCCAAATTACAGTAGAAATAAGTGAGTGGAGAGAGAGAGCGAGAGAGAGAGGGAGAGAGAGAGAGAGGGATGGAGAGAGAGAGGGAGAGAGAGAGAGGGGGATGGAGAGAGATACAGAGAGAGAGGGAGAGAGAGAGGGATGGAGAGAGAGATAGAGAGAGAGAGAGAGAGAGGGGGATGGAGAGAGATACAGAGAGAGAGGGAGAGAGAGAGAGGGATGGAGAGAGAGATAGAGAGATAGAGAGAGAGAGAGAGTCCACAGTCCACTGGGTTGGAAGTTCCAAAGGTTGTGTGTGTGTGTGTGTGTGTGTGTTTGGGGGGGGGGGGGGGGGTGGAGCTAAACGTGGTCCAGTGTAAGTTCTTCCCATCCCACTTATTTGACAGAGTATATAAATCGTGCACACACACACACCCACCCAGCTGTTTACAGAAGGAGTGTGCTGCTGCTGCTGCTGCGAGGCCCGGAACTACAGGAACGGAACGGAACTGCTGCGCGGAGCCACACGGAGCGAATACCGCGTTGCACACACACACACAGCCACGGCCGGGAGGATGTGGCTGCTCACTGTGTTCGTACCCTTGATGCGGATCTACTTATGTGGCGTTAAAGTGCTCATTTATCAGCTTTTCAACCGCTCGTTTGCATTGCCAGGTACCAGGCACGCCTCTCTCTCCGTGTGTGTGTGTGCGTGTGTGTGGTCGATGACGTCGTGTCAATGTGTGAGTGATGTGAGTTGTAGGTCTGTTGCGCCGCGCCGCCATGTTTGTAGTCCCCGCCAAAATCGTTTTCATTGCGCCGTGTAAACGTCGGGCTTGACATTAATTGACATTACTTGACTTTACATTAATGTACTTTACTTTACACGACTTTACGATTCGATACGAGTTTTGATTCTTAAACTCAACGATGCGCAAAAACCCCGACATTTGTGCGACATGTTTTCGTCGGTTTAGTTGGACCGTGACGGTTCGGTTCGGCTCGATATATCGATCCAGATATCGATCGATATATCGTGACACCCGCAAATACGTTTCATATGTATTCATCATGCATGAAAATATCTAAAATATTGTAGAATAAAAAAGTTTAGATTTTGGATTAATCAACATTTAAAATATATTAAAATTTTGAAAATCATTATAAAACCTTGTTAGTCAACCCTATGGAAGATATCATTCTTTATTCTTTATTCTTTATTTGGATCAACGTTATCTTCCACAAAGTGGTCGCTAGTCTTCCTCCACACAAAATCAATAACAAATAAAATAATGATTAAAATCACACAGTATCAATAAAACAACAAAGAACAACCACAAAACAAGACAACTCAGAAAATAAGTAAAATTACTCATTTAAAATGACTCAATTGCTCAATAAATGAGGGTAATCTACAAGACATGAAAACAATTAAAGGTTCTGAATCAGCAATAACCACAATAACATCGATATGAGATTCATCACATTTAGTTTTAGTGACTTTTTGAAAGAAAATCTACTTTTGGTGTGTCTGGTGTTAATGGGGAGTATATTCCAAGCATATTAAAGTCACAACCTTTCATGGTTTATCACACTAAACTTGACAGAAGCCCAATAGAATGCAGCATTTGGAGTATAGTTGAGTGCAAGTATTTAAATCAACCAAAAGACTAAAGTGTTGTATTTAAACTCTTTAAACCCAAGTGGCCTCCTAAGAGCAGTATTTAAAAACGTGTGTGTGCTTTTGTGTATATACGTGTGTATATGTATATGTTTATTTGTTTATTGTGAAGCGTCTGAGTACCTTCAAAAGCGCTATATAAGTCCTATGTATTATTATTGTTATTATGTATATATATGTGTGTGTGTGTGTGTGTGTGTGTGTGTGTGTGTGTTTGTTTACTGCTACAACCGACACAGAGTCACTGAGCTATCATCCCTCCATAACCAAAACCCAGGGAGGAGGTCCTCCTGGGTGGATGTGAGCTGGAAGGTGTGGATGTGTGTCAGTGTGTCTGAGGAGCCTCCTACATGTGGGGACACTCTGTAGAAGGACAGAGTGCCAGCAGGCCGGTCCACATTACACTCCTACTCTGTTGGAAGCCGTAGGGGCTTGGAAAGGGGGGAGTGTTTTACTTACCGTTTGTACCGGACATAGTAACTACCTTCACCAAGCAGCAGCAGATCATAAACACACCAAAGACTCCAAGGACTATGTTGTTCCCTCCAAGCTCGCTGTCGCTCACCCTATCCTCTCCTTGTCGATTCCCTCTGTATGGTCACTCCTATACCAAACCCCCTCCTTCCCACTACCTACCTCCCAGTAGACAGCGGCCAGTCAGACTCTCTCTACACAAACCACTGGTGCTTGGAAGTCAAATCTCTCTGGGTGATCAAGGAATAAGACTGCTGCTCTCTAACCTTCGTCACCTTTCTGTTGTCCTCAGACAGAGAGAGGTTGTCTGTGGCTGTGTTTGGGTCCAGTGTGAGTTCACAGCCATCTGATGGGAGAACAAGACATGATTAGTCTGCTTAAAGCACACAGAAACACACTGATGATGGACTTCATCACATTAGGAGTCATTTAAATAACCTGCAAGTGATGTTAGGATGTCCTGTTGACACTAATAAAACATGTTGAGTCTGATAGTTTAGCTGTCATTTGTTGCATTCAATATTTCTTAGCTGGATAGCTAAACTAGCTTAAAAAAAAAAAGATTTTTCTAGCTAACAGTTTTTTCCAGTTTTTTGTATTTTTTCACCACAATTTCTTCTTTCTTCCTGCTGGTTGTTGTTTCTGATGCTCATATATTCTTAACAAGAGAAGAGTTGGTCTCAATTCAAACAGAAAATAGACAATGATTCAGGAGCTCATGTTGTCATAGCCTCTCTCTCTCTCTACCTCTACCTCTCTCTCTCTCTCTTTCTCTCTTTTTACCTCTCGCTCGCTCTCTCTCTTTCTACCTCTCTCCCTCTCCGCTCTCTCTCTCTCTCTCTCTATCTACCTCTCACTCTCGCTCTCTTCCTCTCTCTCGCTCTCTACCTCTCTCTCTCACTCTCTCTCTTTCTATCTCTCTCTCTCACTCTCTTTCTACCTCTCTGTCTCTCTCTCTACCCCTCTCTCTCTCTCTCTCTCTCTCTCTCTCTACCTCTCTCTCTATCTACCTCTCTCTCTCACTCTCTCTTTCTTATCTCTCTCTCTCACTCTTTCTACCTCTCTCTGTATCTCTCTCTACCTCTCTCTCTCTCTCTCCCTCTTGCTCTCTCTCTCTCTCTTTCTACCTCTCTCGCTCTCTACCTCTTTCTCTCGCTCTCTTTCTATCTCTCTCTCTTTCTACCTCTCTCTCTCTCTGTCTCAATCAATATTCAATCACTACGTCTGGAGGCAACATGACATTCCGTTTTATATTCTATATTTGTTATCATTATTATGTATATTGTGCTATTGTATTATCTTATGTATACTGTGCAGCTCAATGTATGTATGTGTGTATGTACTGTATGTATGTGTTTGTGTGTGTATAGGAGAACAAAACGTACCGCCTGCTGGCTTCTTCTTCGGTGGTGTCTTGGTGGGTACTAAGTCAACAAATAAATACCACACTGGTATATTAAAACACATTAATGAAAAAAAAAAGTATATGATAGTTAAAATGAAGTTATGAAGATACACACCAAAGATTCAAATAAGAATATTTTAAAGCGCTAACCGTTGTTTCCAAAGTCCAAGGTATCCAGGATATCTAGATTCCCTGGAAATAGAATTCATCTCATTTCATTGATTTTATAATTTATCAATTTTGTGTTGCATTTCACAAACGCGGTTGTTTTGAACACTCGACGCTGACAGGGGTCTTCCCAGCCTACCAGAGTCGCCGATCGGTCGACAGTCGGCTTCTTGGTTTCTCCGGCTCGTCTGAACGAAGCATTCAAAAAAATGAATTAAGAGTCGGCATCAACCTGTCCCATATTGTGTCCATATTGTTCAGGATCTTTTTGTTCTTGTTGTTTGCTGTTGCTGTTTTTGTGTCTTCCTAGATAAGTATATACTGTATATATATACTTATGTGCGTTTTGAGTACCCTGCTTGATATGAGCTGTTGGTCTTATGCCGTGGACTGATTTAGTTCAGTGTAGTTTGTGATTGAAGGTGTTAGTTTTAGCCCTACCTGGTCCCAATGCGTCGAAGAGGTCAAATCCATCGCCTGGAAAAACACCACACACGGCCTTCATGTCACCGCAGTTACTACAACAACCGTCTCAGAATGGAAAGAGGCAAATGAGAGTCCGGAGTTTAAAAGGTCGGGGGTTTTATCTTGACGTGACCTGCAAGTCTTGATAGGCTACAGGGTCATAGCAGGTAGGTGTTTAGACAGTACATACAGAGGACGGGTCATTAAGGAGCAGGTAGGGGTTAGACGGTACAGAGACGGCCATTAAGGAGCAGGTAGGGTTAGACGGTACAGAGACGGGTCATTAAGGAGCAGGTAGGGGTTAGACAGTTACAGAGACAGGTCCATTAAGGAGCAAGGTAGGGGGTTTTAGACGGTACAGAGACAGGTCATTAAGGAGCAGGTAGGGGTTAGACGGTACAGAGACGGGTCATTAAGGAGCAGGTAGGGGTTAGACGGTACAGAGACGGGTCATTAAGGAGCAGGTAGGGGTTAGACAGTACAGAGACAGGTCATTAAGGAGCAGGTAGGGGTTAGACGGTACAGAGACAGGTCATTAAGGAGCAGGTAGGGGTTAGACAGTACAGAGACAGGTCATTAAGGAGCAGGCAGGGGTTAGACAGTACAGGGACGGGTCATTAATGACCGCTGGCACCGCGGTGAGGTCCGGTCCCCGTCGGGCCGGCTGAATACCCACCGGCAGGTTTGGGCTTCTCCGGGACCTTGGACGGAGCAGGCGCCGCTGAAAGGAACGCAAAAGACATTGAGCTGCCGTGAGAGGGCGTCAGCAAAACCAGGTTCCTCGGTGCCGAGGTGGAGAAGCATTTGTGCAATGTGTGCGCGTGTGTGCACTTGTGTGTGTGTGTCTTCTAAATGTATGATGCCTGTTACAACATCAGCTGGGAACTGTGCGCAGCTCAGTCCATGTTGTTTTTGATTGTTTCCACAGTATTTTTGACGCTCTCTGCCATGCACTGAATTTTGGTTGTTTCTGTTTTTTGGTTTCTGAATTTTGGTTTGTTTGCATTATTTTCGGGGTTGTTTTTGCCTTACCTGGCTCGAGTGCATCAGAGAGATCAAATGAATCTGGAAAAGAAAACACAGGTGTGACGTGATGTCATCCCATCTCAAAACAGACTGCAATTATTAATATATTAAGGAGCAGGTAGTGAGATTTTAAGCCACCGACGTGACATCAGATGAGATTTTAAGCCACCGACGTGACATCAGATGAGATTTTAAGCCACCGACATGACATCAGATGAGATTTTAAGCGTAAATGTCGTGTTTTTTGGGGGGTCTGTTGTGCGTAAAAGCGAATCCCCCGGACGCGCAGGTACTCGACCGCTGACCTCTGACCTCTGATCAGACCTCTGAGACATTTTAACTTTTTTTTTGTGTGTGTGTGTGTGTGTGTGTGTGTGTGTGTAAAATGAGCACAAATAAAAGCTTTACCTTGTGAGTTCACCCCGACGGCAGCGAGCAGCACGATCCATGAATAAAACGTCTTCATAGTGGCGCAAAAAACGGTTGGTTTTACGGTTGGTTTGACGGTTGGTCTTCAAAGACTTCGTGGCACCAACAGCGACGCGACTTGAGGGGCGAGAAGTAAAACAACCGTCGGGTGTCGCGTTACGCGGCTGGACGGAGACCGGGATGCCGCACATCGGCGTTACTAGGAGGCGGGACTTCCGGTTACACGAGGCTGAGTGGTGGTGGTGGTGGTGGGTGGGTGCTGGGATGAGACCGGATGCTGCGTGACGGCAGACCGGGGTAACGCCACATCGCCGGATCCCCGCCCCGCCCTCCACGCTGTCTGACTGACTGGGCGTGGCGGGAGAAGGGAGGTCACAGACAAGCTTGTAATACTTTATATACTTATGTGTACTTTATATACTTATGTATACTTTATACACTTATGTGTACTTTATACACTTAGGCTATGTGTACTTTATACACTTAGCATGTGTACTTTATACACTTATATGTACTTTATACACTTATGTGTACTTTATATGTGTACTACTTTCACTGTGAGAATGATTATTAAGATAAGATGAGATAAGATAAGAGAGAACTTTATTGACTTTATTGATCCTGGATCCAGGTTGCATAACAATAGAATAAAACAATAGAGAAATAAATAAAGTAGAATAATACAAATAAAATAACAAATGTACAAATGTACAGTAAGTCTACAGAAGTATAAAAATATAAAAATATAGGTAAGATAAGATATTCAGTCAGCAAAAACAATTTGGCAATAATTGAAGTGTAATAAAAGGGTAATAATAATAATAATGATAATGATAATGATAATGATAATAATAATAATAATAATAATGACAATAATAATATGATAATAATGATAACAATAATAATAATAATAACGATAATAGGTTGTTCCCACATACAATCCATACATACTACAAATGGGATTATTTGTGTTTGAAACTTCTTGAATCTTGAAACAAGCAATTTGCTTCTGTGGTGATTTGGTGAATAACATTACACATTAAACATGAATAACATTAAACATTACACAAGGGCACAAGTACTTGTGAGCCTCACAATGTTCACAATATACGATGAAAAAATAAGTATGGAGAAATTCTCAAAAGAATTCAATAAAAAAACACGCAAACGTGTGTTGTTGGCGCCCCCTAGCGGAGAGCAGGGCGAAGTGCTGCACACGGGTCGCCTATCTATCAAATTGTGTGTGTGTGTGTGTGTGTGTAAGAAAATCCAAGAAAGAAAATCCAATGGAATTTCCAGTTTTGCCAAATTACAGTCTAAATACGTGTGGAGAGAGAGAGAGAGAGAGAGAGATACAGAGAGAGAGATGGGAGAAAGAGAGAGAGAGAGAGAGAGAGAGAGAGGGAGAGAGCGGCACGGGGGGGCTGGGTTGAATCACGCGGAAGACATTTCCAGATATTTGTCATTATTTCCGCCACCCATGTACATAGGAGTACAATATCTGCGACTGTTAGGAAAACAGCGATCGTCTAACAACCGTACAAACTAAACCCATCATTGAGTTTGAGCCAGAGCCCTGAATAAAGTGTCTGTCGTGCTCCACACAGTGTCCAAGGCCTGGTCTAGCGTAGCCTGTGGCTTTACAGTGGGACACCGTGTGCCTGTTTTATTCCGCGAAATGCTGATTTAGACAGGGAGAAACTATGAGTGGAAGATGGGACTACATTGCGTGAACATTTAAGTTCGATTAACACAATGGTTGCCAGAGCACTCTCACACACACACACATTGTGTGTTAACAGTGTTAGTGAGCTGAGAGTGTTGCATGGAAGTGCCCCACACGTGTTGGGGATATTGTACGACTTATTTCTTGTGACACTTTAAAGGCCCGTCTGGTCTTGGATAGCGTGGAAAATCCTCGGCACCAGGTGGCGTGAGTGTGATTAGCCATTCCGAGCGCTTTCAGAACCTCCCCCTTGTGACGTCACGAGCGGCCGAGTGATCACAGACCACAGATGTATGCTGTGATCTGTATGCTGTGCCAGTTGGTACAGTCACTTCCACTGGGTTGGAAGTTCCAAGGTGTGGTGTGTGTGTGTGTGGGGGGGGGGGTGGAGCTAAACGTGGTCCAGTGTAGTTCTTCCCATCCCACTTATTTGACAGCACACACATACACACACACACACAACACACACACACAATGAAGAAAGAAAATCCAATGGAATTTCCAGTTTTGCCAAATTACAGTAGAAATAAGTGAGTGGAGAGAGAGAGCGAGAGAGAGAGGGAGAGAGAGAGAGAGGGATGGAGAGAGAGATACAGAGAGAGAGAGAGAGAGAGAGAGAGGGGGATGGAGAGAGATACAGAGAGAGAGGGAGAGAGAGAGAGAGGAATGGAGAGAGAGATAGAGGAGAGATGAGAGAGGGATGGAGAGAGAGAGAGCACGAGAGAGGGAGCGATACAGAGAGAGAAGAGAGAGAGAGAGAGAGAGAGAGAGTCCCACAGTCCACTGGGTTGGAAGTTCCAAAGGTTGTGTGTGTGTGTGTGTGTGGGGGGGGGGGTGGAGCTAAACGTGGTCCAGTGTAAGTTCTTCCCATCCCACTTATTTGACAGAGTATATAAATCCGTGCACACACACACACACCCCCCCACCCAGCTCTTTACAGAAAGGAGTGTGCTGCTGCTGCTGCTGCGAGGCCCGGAACTACAGGAACGGAACGGAACTGCGCGGAGCCACACGGAGCGAATACCGCGTTGCACACACACACACAGCCGGGAGGATGTGGCTGCTCACTGTGTTCGTACCCTTGATGCGGATCTACTTATGTGGCGTTAAAGTGCTCATTTATCAGCTTTTCAACCGCTCGTTTGCATTGCCAGGTACCAGGCACGCCTCTCTCTCCGTGTGTGTGTGTGCGTGTGTGTGGTCGATGACGTCGTGTCAATGTGTGAGTGATGTGAGTTGTAGGTCTGTTGCGCCGCGCCGCCATGTTTGTAGTCCCCGCCAAAATCGTTTTCATTGCGCCGTGTAAACGTCGGGCTTGACATTAATTGACATTACTTGACTTTACATTAATGTACTTTACTTTACACGACTTTACGATTCGATACGAGTTTTGATTCTTAAACTCAACGATGCGCAAAAACCCCGACATTTGTGCGACATGTTTTCGTCGGTTTAGTTGGACCGTGACGGTTCGGTTCGGCTCGATATATCGATCCAGATATCGATCGATATATCGTGACACCCGCAAATACGTTTCATATGTATTCATCATGCATGCATTCATTCAACAACCTCTGTGTAATTTCTGCGTGTTATGTGTATTATATGTGTATTTTGGGTGTTGTCGCGTACACTTTGATTTACATTTACTTTTGATTGCAACATTTTGTGAACCTCAAACAAGACGATAATGGCTCGATTGGAACTATGAAAACGGATGTGAACATTTTAACACGTATTTACATTGCGTTTACATTTACATTTAGGGCATTTGGCTTGGACACTTTTATCCCATGTGACTTACGATAAGTGTGTATATATATATATATATATATTATATATAGGGCCTGGTATTTAAGCAAAAGGTCACACGACTTGTGTTAAGGTGGTGCGTCGAAGCAGACCACACAAAGAAAGGGATTGTATTCGTTGACCGAACATAATCCAGAACAGAGAGGCGTCTGTGGTGACCAACGTGTGTAATCGTAGAAGGAATGTATTTTAAAGATTTGGTATTTGGTGAGCGTGTCGACTACCGTGGTAATAACCCGCTGTGTAGCTAATGTGATTTGAAAGCATAACCTGTGATTTGTATTCAAATTAAAGCGGCCACTGTTAAAGGCGAATTACACACTTTTGAATCTCGGTCAAAAGAGGTTTAAAGGACTCCTTGTGATTAGCCATTCCAAGCGGTTTTAAAAACCGGTTTCCTCTCTGGTTTTTGGCATCACAAGTGAGAGTGTCCACCTAGAAGTGTGCTGGATAGATCAACCTACAAGCCTAGCCAGTGGACTGTAGCGACCGCTAGGCTGATCTATCCACCATACATCTAGGTGGACACTACCACAAGAGATTCTGAAACCCCTTGGAATGGTTAATCAGGCTCACACCTGGTGGTATAACGGGAGTACTTTAAGTAAAACGACAAATACAGAAACGTAATACACCTATTGGGTGTTGAAACGGACATCAAATTGAATTCGACATAAAATACATTGACTACCTTCATCAGTCTTAGGCTCACATGTGATGTGTTCTCTGCGTTAAATCCGACTCTACTGTCCTTGTTAGGTACCTCAGTACTGAGCCAAGGCCTCTAGATGGATTGCTTACCGAAGGAAGTGCCGGAGATTAGGGGCCTGGGCCTGCCGCTGGGAGCCTCGTCGTCGGGGGGCCCCAACCTCGTGGCGCACCCGCGGGCCAAAAGCAAAGTCTGGCGCTACTTTGGCTTCGACACGGACGCCGACGGCTGCATCCTGCACTGGAAGAGGATCTACTGCCGCGTGTGCATGAGCCAGATCGCGTACTCGGGCAACACGTCCAACCTCTCGTACCACCTGGAGAAGAACCACCCGGCCGAGTTCGGCGACCTGGTGAAGAGCAACACCGGCCACCTCCGCGAGATGTTCGCCTCCGCTGTGGCCCGCTCCAAGCCCGAGCCCCTGGTCCAGTACCTGCACCCGCACCCCCAGCAGGCCCCGGACCTGAGCCACCGGCCGCAGGGCTTCGGCGGGGAGAGCCGGCGGCGCAGTGACCTGACACAGGCCGTCTGCAACTTCATCTGCGAGGGCATGTACCCGGTGTCGGTGGTGGAGGAGCCCACCTTCAGGGCCCTGCTGCGGGCGGCCGACCCCAGGTACACGCTGCCCAGCAAGTACGACCTTGCCATCAAAATGTTGCCGCAGATGTACGGCCGTGCGCGGGACGCCGTCCTCGCTGAGCTGGCCTCTGTGGTGAACTGCGGCGTCACCACGGACCTCTGGCACAGCCACGCGCAGAGCCGCGTCTACATCTCGCTCTCGGTGCACGCGGTCCACCACAGCGCCGCCGCCGGTTTCTCGGTGGGCAGCAAGTGCCTGAAGACCTTTGAGGTGCAGGACGACGACACGGCGGAGAACATCACCCGGGCCATGTACGAGGCCTTTGTGGAGTGGGGCGTCATCCACAAGGTGAGCGGCGTCACCACCAACAGCTCGCCGGACATCGTGAAGGCCTGCTCCCTCCTGGAGCTGTCGGTGCAGATGCCCTGTCTGGGCCACACGGTCGGCCGCGGCGTGGAGGAGGCCTTCGGCCTGCCCCGGGTGGAGGCCTTCCTGGCCGCCTGCCGCAGGCTGGTGGACCATTTCCAGGACATGAGTGTGTCGCTGTACGTGCTGCGCGAGAAGCGGCGGCAGCACGGCATGGCGGAGCGCCCGCTGGTGCGCGACCGTGGGCGCTCCTGGCCGGCCACGCTCGCCATGCTGCAGCGGCTCCGCGAGCAGCGGCCCGCCATCGCGGCGGCACTGGCCGAGAGCCCCGGCGGCCTCCAGCGGAGCCTGAGCTTCGAAGCGGCCGACTGGGCCCGCGTGGAGGCCTGGATCGAGGTGCTGCAGCCCTTCAAGGTGGTGACGGAGCTGATGGCCGCGTGCCGCTACCCCACCATCAGCATGGTGCGCCCTGTGCTGCACATGCTGCTCAGCACCACCCTCAAGGCCAAGGACACCGACCCCAAGGAGATCGGCACAGCCAAGGAGGTGGTGTCCAAGGCGTTGTCGGCCGCCTACGCGCAGACGCATGAGGTGGCCGCCTTCCTCAACGTCGCCACCTTCCTGGACCCGCGCTACAAGAGGCTGCCCTTCCTCTCAGCGCAGGAACGCTCGCAGGTGGAGAGCCATGTGGTCGAGGAGGCCAAGGCCGTGCTGGAGAAGCTGAACGCGGAGCAGGGCCCGCCCTGCCCCGGGGACTTCTCCCCACTGCCGTCGGAGGACGAGCCTGCGTGCAAGAAGGCCAGCCTGCTCCCCGAACACCAGGCGCCAGGCGTCGGCCCCAGCCAGGACAACCCCCTGGCCGCCATCTTCTGCCAGTCGGACGTGGACCAGAGCCAGGAGGAGCTGCACGCCCAGGTGGTGGAGGAGCTGGGCAACTACAAGTCCCAGAGGCTGCTGGGCCTCAACGAAGACCCGCTGCTGTGGTGGTCCAGCCACGCCGCCCTGTTCCCCACGCTGCCCAAGGTGCTGCAGAAGTACTGGTGCGTGCCCGCCACCGCCGTGCCCTGCCACCGGCTCTTCGGGCCCTCGGGCCCCGCCCACAGCGGGAAGCGGAGCCGGCTAGCGCCGCCGGCGCTGGTCGACCCGCAGGTCTTCCTCTACGAGAACTCGCGCGGCTACCACGAGGCCGAGGTGGCCGACGATGACCTGGAGGAAAAATATCAAATTGGTTGATAAATAGATTACCTGTGGACATTCGAATCATTCGCCAAAGGAGAAGAAGATTCAAGAGTGTTTGAGGTTGACACCTGGTTCTAAGAGGTTACTTTCGTAAAATACAACGTATCCCTAGGACTAGTTATCCAAGCCTTAAAATATTTCCTAGCGAATCACCAAGCGCACGGATCCCAGGGGAGAGCTGTCATAACGAACGCGATTGGGAGCTGTGGCTCGAAGCCAGGGTTATGCCTTGGGTCTCGGCCCCAATGTAAGCGGGGTAGACGTTCGGACATAAGGCAGTTAGGGGCTAGGCTAGTCTCCCCAACGACCTGTTAACAACGTTACTGGATACAGGTTTCACAACACCTCCGTTAGAGGAGGTTATCTGAGCGGATCTAACAACACACACAATACAAGCAAGGTTTTAAACACTTTTTAACACACACACACACATACACACACACGCTTCCAACCTTAAATCAAATCTTATGCACATTTTCAGAAATCCTCCGAAATTTGGCGATGAGATTGTGAAAGAGATCAGTGAAAATGGGGTCATTTGAGACGACACTTGAGACAGTTAGTGAGATAGTTGGTGAATTACTTATTCTAAGCAACCTCCAAATAAAACATCATAATTCAGTGTCACAATGTACAAGAGACGCCGTACATCACACACACATCTTATCTTCAACAATGGTCTTCTTCAAACGGAGGACAAAATGGCGGCCACGCCCCTCCCCCCCTCCTCCTCTCTCAGGCGTCCGGAAGACCCACGAGTGCACAGCTGCTCTCCCACAGCGCCGCCTGCAGGCCCGCGTCGTAGGTGCAGTCGGCGGACGGCCTGTCCTCGCCGTTGTACAGGTAGCGGCCGCCCACGCCCTCCATCTCGGAGGCGGCGGCGGCGTAGATGAGCGTGGACGCTCCCTCGGCCGGCGTCTGCGGAGAAGATAAAAGAACAAATGAGAGGATATTTTACGGTGGCCAGAAAAGCGGAATGATTGTCCAGATAATCGGCGGGAAACGCTGCGAAGTCGGACTCAACAGGATCCTGCGAGGGGACCTTCTGCAAATAGCCTTCCTCCGATCAGCTGTCGCACAAAGACATGCCAACCACATGCGTGTGAGGATGTTTGTGTGTGTGTGTGTGTGTGTGTGTGTGTGTGTGTGTGTGTGTGTGTGTGTGTGTGTGTGTGTGTGTGTGTGTGTGTGTGACTAGATAGCTAGAGATAAGGTTCACACTATATCTCTAATAGATAGAGATAAGGTTCACACTATATCTCTAATAGAGATAGATAAGGTCCACACTATATCTCTAATAGACAGAGATAAGGTCCACACTATATCTCTAATAGACAGAGATAAGGTCCACACTATATCTCTAATAGATAGAGGTAAGGTTCACACTATATCTCTAATAGATAGAGATAAGGTTCACACTATATCTCTAATAGATAGAGATAAGGTCCCACCTATTAGATTCTCTCCTAACCTGTGGAAGTCCACACTATCTCTAATATAGAGTAAGGTCCACACTGATCTCTATTAATAGATAAAGGTCTCACACTTATATCTCTAATAGATAGAGATAAGGTTCACTAATCTCTAATAGATGATATACTATATCTCTAATAGATAGAGGCTAAGTTTTCACACTATATCTCTAACTAGATCAGAGATAAGGTCCCCCTATAGTCTCTAAATCGATTAGAGATACGGTGTCTCAACTCCTGAAAACAGCAGGCAGCAGAAGGGCCTCTTCAACCAAACTTCGGCGGGGCCACACAGGAAGTCGTACAGCGCCGTGTCCACCATGCCCGGGTCCACGGCGTTGGACGTGAGGTGGAGGCCGCGGGACGATGCCCGCTCCTGCAGGCGCCTGGCGAACAGCACCAGCGCCACCTTGCTCTGGGCGTAGGCGCCGTGCGCGCTGTAGCACCCCCTGGTGGCCGGAGGAGGGTAGCGGGAGACAGAGTTGTCATGGTTACACGCTTACCGACAGAGAAAAGGAATCAGTGTCAGCATTTTTAAAAACCACCTAAAAACGCACAAAAAAACGACCAAAACACTTAAAAAAACAACCTAAACACTAAAGAACCACATTAAAAAAAACACCTAAAACCAAGGTCAAGCCTTTGAAAGTCTCTTCACTTATGGGCGGAGCCTAGAGGCAAAGTCCAACAGGCAAACATGAGCATCGCCGCGCTCTTCATCCTGCCACGCGGTTAGGCTAACCACCGCCACCGCTGTCGCCACCGCTGCTCGCGTACCTCTTGTGGAGGTTGGCGAGGTCCAGCGTGCCGCCGTAGTGTGTGGCGGACGCCACCATGACCACGCGGGCGCACCGCCGCCGCGTGCCGGAGCGCGCCAGTGTGTCCAGCAGCAGGTTGGTGAGCAGGAAGTGTCCCAGGAAGTTGAGGCCGTAGTGGAACTCGAAGCCGTCCTCCGTCTTGCGCTCGGGCACCAGCATGACGCCGGCTGGGAGGGGGAGGGGACATATTACACCACCAGGCGTGAGTGTGATTAGCCATTCAAGCCGTTTCACAATTGCCATCTAGTGACATCACAAGTGGGAATGTCCACCTAGATGCATGATTACTAGATCAGTCTACCAGCCTACCCAGTGGACTGTACTGTACCGACAGGTAAACTGATCTAGTCAGCATACATCTAGGTGGACATTCCCACTTGTGATGTCACTAGACGGTAGTCACATGGCAATTGTGAAACGGCTTGCAAGCTCTAATCACACTCACACCTGGTGGCATAATATGTCCCCTTTAAACACTCAAAAAGCAGCAAAAACTCAAAAAGAACAAACAAAACACTCAAAAAGCAACCGAAAACATTAAAGAACTAAACAAAAAAATCTAAACCTAAACCCAAGGCCAAGCCTTTGAAAGTCTCCTATGCAGCTTCATCGTCTGATGACTGAACGCAGCTTGTGATGTGACTTATGGGCAGAGCCTGGAGCCAAAGTCCAACCGGCAAACATGATTGCAGATTTAGGGAGGAGTTCCCGGAACCGCGACCGATTAAACTGCTCAGCGGTCAACACACATGTGATGAGGGGCTTTAAAATACACGTGAATGAGATCTTCGAACAAAAAAAACACCCAAAATATAAGCGGGGGGCGGTCGCTCAGAGGGGGGCAGAGCGGTTGGCTGGCAACAGTTGCTGGTTCGATCCCCGGCTCCTCCCCCTCTGCTAAGGTGGAGTGTCCTGAGCAAGACACACTAGACCACTGCTCTGACGTTTGGTGTACCTTGCAGGTTCGCCAGGCATACTGGTGCTTGGATAAAAGCCGGCATCCATTACTATTTGCGAGAGGCGAGCACCAAGCGATGAGGAGAAAGTAGCCAGTCCACAGGCCTGGCACCGTCCTCAACAGAACGCCTGAGACAGCTAATCCACATGGTGACGCCACACCAGACTAGGGTGGGTAGTTTGAGGGCGGGACTCTCGCGTGCGTGCGTGTTGGGGCTCTCAGCAGCCGCCAATGACCTGGTCGCTGCTAAATTAAATAATGAATCAGCTCTGATGAAAATCCGAGGAGGAGGAGGAAGAAACAATGAAGAGGAGGCGACAGGCAAAAGGTTTTATTGGCGGTTGCTGTGGTGCCGTTGTTGTTGTCGTCGTCATTTTTGTTTTACCGTTGTTGACGAGGACGTGTAGCGGTAGCCTGCGGACTTTGAACCGCTGAACAAATTGTCGGACGGACTTCAGCGAGGCGAGGTCCAGGTGCTGGAACTCCGCTGTGGGAGCGAGGAGGGAGGGTCACTTTAAAGTTAAAGTGATGCGCTGGAACGGAGCGCGAGGGGGTGGACAGGGATGTGACTCACCTTTGCCCTCCGTCCCCTCCTCCTGAATCTTAGCCACGGCGGCCAGGCCCTCCGCCTCGATGTTCCCGGCTGCAGGGGGAGGGAGGGAGAGAAGGAGGGATGGGAAGAGAGAGAGAGAGGGAGGGAGGGGCCTACCTATTAAACTACATGCGTGTGTGTGTGTGTGTGTGTGTGTGTGTGTGTGTGTGTGTGTGTGTGTGTGTGTGTGTGTGTGTGTGTGTGTGTGTTGCAGGAGCCTACCTATTAAGACATGCATTCCGAGGCCTGCGAGGTGGCGTGCCGTCTCGAAGCCCATTCCACGGGCGCCCCCGGTCACGATGGCAACGCGTCCCTGTTGCCGGGGAAGGACTGTGCGGAGGAGGACAGGGTCACCCACAGAATCCACAAACTCTTCTTCGTCTTCCGGTGCCACAAGGCACCACAGAGACACCGTAACAACCCTCCTCGCACTGTCGAGGTTCTCGAGATGCACATCCACACAAGATGACCATCGTTAAACTTCAACTTCAATCTTGATTTTGGTTTTTGTAAAGTGCCTCCGTAAGAGCGCGGGTCACTCTTACACAATCCCGCGTTCAACGATATTATATTATCAAAATGTTTGATTTGTTCCGCGACGGCTCGGCCGATGTTGCGGTCTCGTCCGCCTATAACCGGACGTCTGCACTCAAACTCTCTGTTTAATGTTACGTACCAATTTCACAAAAGCACATTCCTTGTTTGCAAAAAAACGGAGGGCAATATAAAGCTGTTCAATTCTGATTCTGACTAAAACGATCACATATTTGTATAAATAAACACAAGGAAGCATTGTTTCACTTGAGATGTTTCACATGGTTTACTTGGCTGAGCATATAAATAAATATCATTGTAATTCTTTTTTTTTACATTAAAAGTGACAAACAGGGTCTAAAAACATAACCACAGAGGGATGCATCCACGACACGCCTGCTGAATATCTTACAAGTAAAGCACAGATTAGTTATCTGTGTTAAAGTATGTAATATGTAATGTTCAACAGCTTTTGAATATTCATGAATCGTGAGGAGGATGGTTTTCTTTTTTACAGCTTAAACAGTCTCGTCCTGGCAGCATATAGACACCAATACATGGACCATGGAAGTGCTCTGTGTGTGTGTGTGTGTGTGTGTGTGTGTGTGTGTGTGTGTGTGTGTGTGTGTGTGTGTGTGTGTGTGTCACTCGAGCGGTGCGATGAGCGCACAGCCGCCGTCCCACGCCACGGCGCTGGTATTTAAGCAAAAAGGTCACACGACTTGTGTTAAGGTGGTGCGTCGAAGCAGACCACACAAAGAAAGATGTTCGTTGACCGAGACAAATCCAGAACAGAGAGGCTCTGTGGTGACCAACGTGTGTAATCGTAGAAAGAATGTATTTGATTTAAAGGTTTCAAAAGATTTGGTATTTGGTGAGCGTGTCGACTACGCGTGGGTAATAACCGCTGTGTAGCTAATGTGGATTTGAAAAGCACTAACCTGTGATTTGTATTCGAATTCAAGCGGCCCACTGTTTGAAGGCGGAATACATAAGACAAACATTTTGAGATCTTCGGTCCAAAAAGAGTGTTTAAAGACTCTCCGTGATTAAGCGCATTCCAAGCGGTTTAACACACACCGGCTCTTCCTGCTCTGGTTTTTGGATCCACAAGTGAGAGTGTCCACAGCAGATGTGTGCTGGATAGATCAACCTACACAGCCTAGCCAGTGGAACTGTAGCGGGCTAGGGCTGATCTATCCACAGCAACTACATTCTAGGTGGACACTACCAAAGAGTTCTGAAAGCCCCTTGGAATGTTAATCAGGCTCAACACCTGTGGTAAACGGAAGTCCTTTAACGTAAAACGACAAATAAAAAAGCATAAATAACCATTGGGTGTTGGAAACGGACACTCCAATGAATTCGAGTCGGATTCGATTCACGACTATTAACGAATCGGAGGACCCGGAAGGTGTGATCTGACCATGCGGAGTCGAAATTTCGTCGTAGGTCCAACAGTCGAGAAGTGATCCAGAGACTCGAATTTCATTCGGTCGGCGAGGTCGAACATCGATGACGGACGGTTCGCAGAAACACCGAAATCCGTGAGATTCGGAATGTAATCCATAGTCGGTTAGAAGATGAAACGAGTCGATCAAATGATTCATCTGAATCGTCGTTCGGTGACGAGATGACGAGACAAACTACTATGAACTATAGTTTAGCTACTGTATCTTCGGTAATCCGATTACGCTGTAGACGTAGACGGAAGGCTCTAGTTGGATGTCCGAAGGAGTCGGTAGCTGGGCTGCTCGCTGGGAAGCCTCGTTGTCGGGGGGCCCCAACCTCGTGGCGCACCCCGGGCCAAAAGCAAAGTCTGGCGTACTTTGGCTTCGACACGGACGCCGACGCTGCTATCCTGCCTGGAAGAGATCTACTGCCCGCGTGTGCAATGAGCCAGATCGCGTACTCGGGCAAACGTCCAACCTCTGCGTACCCTGGAAGAAGAACGCACCCGGCCGAGTTCGGCGACCTGGTGAAGGAGCAACAACGGCCACCTCCGCGAGATGTTCGCTCTTCCGCCTGTGCCCGCTCCAAGCCCGAGCGCCCTGGTCCAGTACCTGCACCCGCAACCAGCAGGCCCCGGACCCTGAGCCACCGGCCGCAGGGCTTCGGCGGGGAGAGCTCGGGCGGCGCAGTGACCTGACACAGGCCGTCTGCAACTTCATTCTGCGAGGGCTATGGTACCCGGTGTCGGTGGTGGAGGAGCCCACCTTCAGGGCCCTGCTGCGGGCGGCCGACCCCAGGTACACGCATGCCTCAGCAAGTACGACCTTGCCATCAAAAATGTTGCCGCAATGTAGGCCGTGCGCGGGACGCCGCTCCTCGCTGAGCTGCCTCTTGGTGAACTGCGGCGTCACCACGGACCTCTGGCACACGCCACGCGCAGAGCCGCGTCTTAACATCTCGCTCTCGAGTGCACGCGGTCCACCACAGCGCCGCCGCGTTTTCTCGGTGGGCAGCAAGTGCCTGAAGACCTTTGAGGTGGCAGGACGACGACACGGCGGAGAACAATCACCCGGGCCATGTACGAGGCTTTGTGGAGTGGGGGTATCCACAAGGTGAGCGCGGTCCACACCAACAGCTCGCCGGACATACGTGAAGCCTGCCTCTCCTGGAGCTGTCGGGTGCAGATGCCTGTCTGGGACCACACGGTCGAGCCGCGGCGTGGAGGAGGCCCTTCGGCTGCCCCGGGTGGAGGCCTTCCTGAGCCGCCTGCCGCAGGCTGGTGGACCATTCAGGACATGGAGTGTGTCGCTGTACGTGCGCGGCGAGAAGCGGCGGCAGCACGGCATGGCGGAGCGCCCGCTGGTGCGCGACCCGTGGGGCGCTCCTGGCCGGCCGCTGCGCACATGCTGGCAGGCGGCTCCGCGAGCAGGCGCGCGCCATCGGCGGCGGCAGACTGGCCGAGAAGCCCGCGCGGCCTCCAGCGGAGCCTGAAGCTTCGAAGCGGCCGACTGGGCCCCGCGTGGAGCCTGGATCGAGGTGCTGCAGCCCTTCAAGGTGGTGACGGAGCTGATGGCGCGTGCCGCTACCCCACCATCAGCATGGTGCGCCCTGTGCTGCGAACATGCTGCTCAGCACCACCTCAAGGCAAGGACACCGACCCCAAGGGAAATCGGCACAGCCAAGGGAGGTGGTGTCCAAGGCGTTGTCGGCCGCCTACGCGCAGACAGGCAATGAGGTGGCCGCTTCCTCAACGTCGCCACCTTCCTGGACCCGCGCTACAAGAGGCTGCCTTCCTCTCAGCGCAGGAACGCTCGCAGGTGGAGAGCCATGTGGTCGAGGAGGCCAAGGCCGTGCTGGAAGAAGCTGAAACGCGGAGCAGGGCCCCGCCCTGCCCCGGGGACTTCTCCCCACTCTGCCGTCGGAGGACGAGCCTGCGTGCAAGAAGAGCCCAGCCTGCCTCCCCGAACACCAGGCGCCAGGCGTCGGCCCCAGCAAGCAACCCCTGGCCGCCATCTTCTGCCAGTCGGACGTGGACCAGAGCCAGGAGGAGCTGCACGCCCAGGTGGTGGAGGAGCTGGGCAACTACAAGTCCCAGAGGCTGCTGGGCCTCAACGAAGACCCGCTGCTGTGGTGGTCCAGCCACGCCGCCCTGTTCCCCACGCTGCCAAGGTGCTGCAGAAAGTACTGGTGCGTGCCCGCACCGCCGTGCCCTGCCACCGGCTCTTCGGGCCCTGGGCCCCGCCACAGCGGAAGCGGAGCCGGCTAGCGCCCCCCGCGCTGGTCGACCCGCAGGTCTTCCTCTACGAGAACTTCGCGCGGCTACCACGAGGCCGAGGTGGCCGACGATGACCTGGAGGA
>PIJE02002555.1:0-37500 GCA_002895965.2 Coryphaenoides rupestris
AAGAGAGATCATACCTAAAAAAGCAGGTCCTGTTAGACCTCCCCCCAGTGGACCGGGGTAGCTTCACGGCCATCACCGCCGCGTTGGAGAGACGATTTGGTCAGCGCCTCTCCGCCGAAGGAAACCGGGAGGAGCTGATGAACTGTTATCGGCGGGAGGGGGAGCATCTGGGAGCACTGGCTGCCGACGTGCGCCTCCACACCCAACGTGGATATCCCCGTTTCAGTCCAGCTGACCAAGAGGACCTCGCCCTCCACGTGCGTTTCCTGCGTGCGTTATCGCCGGAGAGCCTGCGGCAGCATGTGCAGCTTGCTGCCCCCCGGTCGCTGGACGATTCGCTACAGGAGGCGGAGCGAGCGGAGGCAATTTTTATGACCAGAGCCACCCCCCGACGTGGACTCCTACCTCCCCACGTGTCCGGGTGACAGACCACGAACTGCGCAGAGGAGGATGACAACGAGGTCTTGTCGGGTGTCACCCAAACTCCCACACTGCCAGGAAGATCACTGCGGGATCCCACCCGTTGTCATCGCTGCGGTGAGGTTGGTCACCTCGCCCGGGACTGTCTGACACCCGCACCCAACCCTCGCTCCTGGCTGCCGTTGGGAAACGGGCGGGGGGCAGACCAGTGAGGGAACCCTGCCTCCCAAACCCAACGCCCTTCAAGGCCGATGCACCCTGGTAGGCCGCCTGGGCCACACCAAAGGGCTCTTCGTGGACTGTGAGCTAGATGGCCAGGCGTTTGCCGAGCTCTAGTGGACACCGGTCCAACATTACCCTCGTCCGCCGGGGGTCCTGCAGGCACCAAGGGGGTGCTTTCCGCAGCGTGGACCGCCTACTGCGGTCCAGATGAGGAGCGGTGACGGGGGAGCGGCCAGCATGGAGGGCACGAAGGGCGGTGCCACTCCGCATGGGGACCAGGAGATGGTGCAGGAGGTCTGGCTAGCCCACATCCAGGACCCGTGCCTTCATCGGCCTGGACCTGTTGGGACCGTTGGGGGCCCGGATCGACGTGTCCCGAGCCAGGCTCACCATTGAGCGCAGAGACCTTTGTGCTCCACACCGGCCTGGGAGGGGGAGCTCGGCAGAACTGCCAGACGGTTGCAGCCCCACCGTCCATGGCAGCCGCCAGGGGGGTTCCGCGATGGGCAAACCGCCAGAAGTCGTCGACGCCAGCCACCGGGGAGTGCATCTAACGCCAGCCGCCGGTGAGCTCCGTCCATGCCAGCCGCCGGGGGGTCCATCTACGCCAAGCCGCCGGTTGAAGTCATCTACGCCATGCCGCCGGTGGAGGTCCGTCCACGGCCAGCCCGCCGGGGGGTCATCTACGCCAGCCGCCGGGGGGGTTCCGTCCATCCACGCCAGCCGCCGGTGGAGTCATCTACTCCCAGCCCCGGGGGTCGTCTACGCCAGCAGTTTGGGCATGCCACCATGCTGGCCCGCCTTTTCTCCCTCGGACCGAGACCTGTCTGGGCCTGTCCAGGAGCCGTGTGGAAACGGAGCTGTGAGGGGCTCGATGATCACCAGCGCCAGGAGCTGAAGAAGCTCCTGGATGACAACGTCGTTGTCTTTATGCTGCCAATGACGAGGATTGCACGCGGACAAGGTTGGTCCAGCATTCCATCGACACCAGATCGTCACCACCCATCCGCCTGCGGCCTCACCGTCTACCCCTTGCTAAGCGGCAGGTGGCGGAGGAGAAGATCCGGGAGATGGCGGCTGCAGGGGTCATCGAGCCATCCGACAGCCCGTGGGCAGCACCGGCCGTCCTGGTGAAGAAGAAAGACGACAGCTGGAGGTTCTGCGTGGACTACCGCCGACTCAACGCTGTCACCACCAAGGACTCCTACCCCCTGCCCCGCATTGACGACGCCCTTGACTACATCACAGGCTCCAGTTGGTTCAGCTCCTTGAACCAACTGGAGCGGTTGAGTTAGTTCAGGCAGTTCTAGTGATTCAAGTGGTTCTTTGTTCTTGGTTTAATAAAAGGTTGACTATATTCCGCGTCCGCCTCCTCTCTGCCTGCTCCTCCGCGGTGTTCGTTACAATATATTGTAGGGGTGTAACGGTACGTGTGTTCGTCCCGTGGCGTCACGGTTCGGTACGTGCAGCCATACGAAGAATACGTCTGAGTCACACTCCAATCCAGAAGGTGGCGATAAAGCACCTCAACGCTGTTTGTCAACCGCCATTAAGGAACAAGAACAGCAGAAGAAGACCAAAACAAGATGAAGCGAATGAGACACAGGAGCTAGAAGACCCGCCTGCTACTTTCAAATCAGCTGTGTGGGAAAATGTCGGCTTCTCAGTGGACTACAGCGGCGATGGAGAGCTGTAAAGAGAGATGAAAACCTGAACATAGAATGAAGCTTGAGTACCTTTAAGAGGTGCATATGATCTTTCAGACTCACAAGTTAATCACAAATGTGATACATTACTCCTAAAGGCACTGATTTTATTTTATCTCATATTTGACATATTTAGTATTTTCACACCAGGAGATGTTATTCAGTTCTGTATTGCTTTTTATTTTGCATCAGCCCTAGGCTGAAATAATTGAAACACTCCTTGTTATTATTTATTTTGTAGTATTTTCAGAACATGAGAGCTGCTTTTCAGTTTTGGAGCTTATTGAACCTTTTAGTTTGACGTCATCCAACATAACAATATGGCCTATGGGGACAGTGTATGTTTGCTGTTTACATTTAACTGCATAATACAGCATATGGAAAAGTTTGAGTTCTTTATTTTTATAATGAAGTTACCAAAGTTGCCAGTTTGCAAATACTACCTGTCTGTACCTGACCTGCTACCTCAGTACCTCCCTACTAGCAGGTTTTGTTTTCCTCTGTCTTTTTTGGGAGGGTTGGGCTTAAGCTTTGAATGTTTAAATATAGCTTAAGTGGAACAAATTGAAACACTGTACAAGTTTTATTTTGTATTCTATTTATTTTGTACTTTTATAACATAAGAGATGCTTTTCAGCTTTGTAGCTGATTGTGACCAATTGCGTTTTCTTTTTTTTTTGTATCAGCCCTACATAGAAATATGACCGATGCAAGAGTGTATGTTCACTGTTGTGTTTACTGCTTGATACACTACAGGGCCAGGCTGTACCAACTATCTCAGGGGGGACTATACGACACTAGGTGGAACTAAGTATAACTTGCACTACTGTCTGTTCAAAATAAATGAAAAGAAACCTAGCCTTATGCATTTGGGATTTTTGTTGCTTTTTTTCCTGTTGTACCGAACTCGTACCGAACCGTGACCCCAAAACCGAGGTACGTACCGAACCGTGGCTTCTGTGTACCGTTACACCCCTACTATATTGACTTTAGGTCCACACTAGTATGTGAACGTCAGGACGGTCCAATAAACACCCACTGAACCTGGATAATGGGAAAAGCTAGAAATCGATACCTTTTAAAAACTTAACTCGGGAGGTGTATCAAGAAGAAAGACAATTGCGGGCTTTAAAATGTTTTTTTTAATACATACATGTTCAGGTTATATAATAGCTCCTTAATGCACAGCGATTATTGCAGAGGCATGGAATCATCTGCAACAGGACATGGACATCAGCTTCATCTGCCCACAGGGTAGGTCAGAGTGGGTTTGCGCACACATGAAAAATGAACACTTTACAACGCGCCGCCATCGTTTACTTCAGCCAGATGTACTTGTCTCCGATGTCCACGTTATAACCTGGTGCGTACTTCTTCCCAGGGAGCTGCAGGGGGGCGGTCGGGGAGGAGGAGGAGAGGAAATGTCAATCAATGGAATGGAACTCTACAAAACATTTTTTAAACGTCCACAGCTGCATAGCATTCTGTTGGCGAGTGTTGCATTTTGCGGCAGTTAGAGAGGCCCCCGAAAGAATACTCGCCATTTGTGTTAATGCACGCATCTGAGAAAAGAACCAAATGAAAACGTGTTGACCATTTGTAAGAAAACGCCCTGTTCAAAAATGGGTAAAATTGTCATTAAGACATCACAAGTGGGAGTGTCCACCCAGACGAATGAGGGTGATGCTCGTTAGGCTTGGCGCAGCCCACTGGGTGGGCCGGTGCCCGGAATCTAATCATTATACGTCTGGCTGGGTGGACACTCCCACTCGTGATGTCACTACGTCACATGACAATTTGAATCACATGACTTTAGAATTTAGAAAAGGCCTAGTAATGTCTAATCACACCCACACCTGGTGGTAAAATAGGGGCCCAGTAACCCGTCCTGCGCATCTACGAGGAGAGGCCCTCCCTGGACGTCAGACATTATAAAAGTTCATACATTTATAAAAAATAAATGGCACAGAAGGGTCCAGATTTGGCTACCAATCACGGGCGGCAGTAGCTCAGGAGGTAAGAGCAGTTGTCTGGCAACCGGAAGGTTTCTGGTTCTATCCCCAGGCTCCGCCTAGCCAAGTGTCGAGGTGTTCCTGAGCAAGACACCACCTAACCCTAACCGCTCCTGTTGATTGTTATCTTGCATGGTTGGCGAAAGGGTGAATGTGAGGCAACTGTAAAGGATAAAAGCGCTATATAAATGAAATCCACTTACCATTTACTCACAAGGAGTCACCCAGTGTACGAGCAAACGTGAAACAATGAATGAACACATCTCTAGTATTTGCACCCACGACCATTCATTCATCGGCGGTCAAGCAACAGGCCCCCCCCCCCCCCCCCAAATGGCCGAGGGCGCTCCCTAATGGACACTCCCAATCAACCCTTTTTTTAAGAGTGCATAGCTGATGTTAACAATCCCGGCTTTTGTTCCCTGAAGCCTTTGCAAACAAAGTATCCGGTCAGGAGGAGGACAGGCGTGGATCCAAAGCAGGGGGGTGGGGTTCTGTGGTAATGACAAGATTCTGTGGACTAATGGTGGTGGTGTGTGGGGGGGAGCGCCTGTCCACTTGCAGTCCATCAAGCGGGCGAGCCGTGTGCAGGCGGCCGCGGCATTATAAGTTAGAGCCGGGCGCATCGCTGACAGAGTGATGGACAGTCGGGCCGCTCTTAGTCATCCATGCTTTGTCGGCACATTAGTCCCGCCGTTTGGGAAACCACTGCGCATTGAATGGACGAGACCAAAACAACAACAACAATGAAAGCATTAACCGAAGGCTGCAGTCACCGTGTTCGTGACCTTCAATTTTGCTCGGCAAGAGGCCCAAGTATAAACCGCCCGTCGTTGATGCCAAAATTATGCCAACATGACGGCAAAAATGTTTTACAATGACAACCTCACCACGCCGTTTCTGGCCCCACATTCATTCATTAATTCTGTCATGACACGAAATGTTTCTTTTTCAAATCTCTTCCAAGTCACCTTGTACGCAAATCAAATGTGTATTCTGTAATTCTTTAATTACACGATACGCTACGGGAATGACATTCACACCCAAGCAGGGGTGCGTTCAAGTGTCCTGGGAAAAATGGGAAAGAAAAGCGTCCGTGTTGATTCATTGCAGACGCATGGCGAGTGTTGCAAACAGGGAAACGGGGGGGGGGAGAGTCAGGGATTACAGGTGCATACGCAAGTCTTCCAAAGCCCACGACCCAAGGGCATCAGCGTTGACAAAAAAGTAATTGGATTCGATCTCGGTATCAAAACGAATGAGCCTTATCCGTGCGCACGGTATTGCACCCATACTGCACGGCGTCTGCCAATACTAAAATCGGTACCAAGAGAACTTCTAATCTCAAAAGACCTCGGACGTCATACATCCCCCCCCCCCCCCCCCCCCAAAGCCACCGTTCCACATTCCCTCGCTTCTGCACAAAATGTCAGGTCAGACGCCTGTAGCACAGTTACAGAAGCCCACATTTCTCCTGCAATGGCTGCAAGTGTGTGCGTGCGTGCGTGCGTGCGTGTGTGTGTGTGTCACAACTCGCTGCAGTCAATAAACAGAGAAGGTCACACCCAAATGTTTTACTGCAAGACTGATGATGATGATGAGGAGGAGGATGCCCAGGACCTAGTGGAATATTCTTTCACGTGGCATTTGCCGTCCTGTGAGCGCACCGACCGACTCCGTGTTTGAAGGCAAGCTGCAGCGATATGAGTTTCCACTCCCCTCTGGAGAGCGGCGGTATTGCATGTGGCCGACAGCAGAGCTCACAAGGGAAAGGGGGGGGAGAGAGGAAAGATAAAGGAACAAACTAATTTATTTATCGGAGAGGAAAAAGCAATAGAAAAGGGCTCAAGACTTGTACAGATACAATCTCTGCAGCGCAGCAGGGGCGGTGTGGGGGGAGGTGCATGTAATTCGCAATCCGCGATACGATCTGTGCAGGATACCCGTCCACAAGGGGGCCCCGGTGACCCCCGCCATACATACCGTGGTGTAACTGAAGTACAGTTGGTCACCGTCGTGGCTGCCGACGGTGATCTCCGGCAGGTACTTCGGGATGCAGACCAGGCCGGCCACCTTGCACTTATCTTGCACACTGGAAGCAGAGGACAAGAACTCTCGATCAGGCACGATTGAGAAGCAGCACGCTGGCACGGGCAGCAATAAACCCTGCTTCTGTGTTCATCCAACGCTCGCATTTCCCCGATTGGCCCCTGTACGTGCAACAGGTGTCCTCTCCATTAAGAAGGTAATATGGTTTGTTTGCAGAAGGCAAAATCGCGTTTTCATTTTTAAAAAGTCACCATTATTTTCTTGTGTGGTGTCAATCGGTCAGAAACCGGACCAAACTTTGACAATAAATACTTAATAAATACTATAAAATAGTAACAATGGATACTAGTCTCATCGCGAGGGTCAAATATTGACACAGAGGACAGACTGGAGGTTGTGTCAAGCACAACACTTTCCGCCTGCATTATTATTGTGTGGTGTGACGTGCAGGTGATTTGAAGTCTTACAGTGTCCTCGTGTGGTGGAAGCTAACATCGTTTTCCTCCAACCACGGTCCCTTGTCAAACTTCAAGTACTCGATGTCTTCTACCACCTGCCCGGAAAGGTCACCAAAAAAGGAGAAGAAAATATAAGGATGTATACAATGAATATAAGGATGAAGAATATGTCTGGTCTAGAGAAAAACTGGCTGTACCTGGCCCTATAGGTCCAGGTCCAGGAAATTAAATTAAATGTAATACTGTGGTGGGCATTCATATTTTTTTCTAAATTATTTGAGGTCGTCTTATGAGGTCGTCATTTGAGTTTGCCCTCTCACCTTCTCAACATCTTGGGCTTCGGCCATGTTATACATAAGCACTTCTGAGGTTTCGCTGCAAGAAAAACAGCATCGGTTGAAAAAGGTGAATGGCGAATACAAATTTGGAATTAAATTAAATTACAAAAAACTACACTGCCCATTTTTGTCCTGCAGTCAATAAATAAAAAAAAAAAAAAGGACCAAACTTTAAAAGCCCCAACTGTACTCTTGTAAATCTAAATTGCGAGTTGGGTTATTTCCGATGCACCAAACATGACCTGGGCGTGCATCTCCTTCTGGCCCATGCTTGGCCACGCACTATTATTATTATTATTATTATTATTATTATCCGCAAACAGTGCAATAGTGGCCCCAACCATAACTGGGGTATTATTATCCAATACCTTGGCCATCCGTCTTAAGACAGTCTGATAGAGATAGCTAATCAACTCTGAAGAAGAACGAAAGGATGCCGTAGTAGGGCTTGCTCACTTATCAAATTTGTCTGATCTACATTGAACACACCAACACTCTGAGCATGCTTACAATAATCATTGCATTGTGTGGGAGGGGCTACACAGCCACCTACTGCAGACAGCTACCAGGAGTCTGAGGCAGGCAGCAAGGCAAGGCCAGGAACCAATACACATGAACTAAAATCATTCCAAACACTAATTATATGTGAGAGGAAGATGCTATATTCATAGAAAATAAATGAGACCATGTATTCATCTTTGAGAATTCATAACGTAATTAGAGTGCAGTTCTTTCTCGAGTCACCAGGTGGCGCTATGACCCCAATGCATTTATTCAGTCAGTCGCCAGTCCTGTGTAAAGAAACTTGTATTTACTGTTTCAGCTTTTATTATTTACTTAAAAAAATTTAAAGGTGTAGAGTGTGCATTTAAGGTGATTAATATATTTTTTTAAATAATCACAAGTCTTGCAGCCCAATGCATTAATGACAAAAACTAAAGCTAAAATGGAATATTATGCATCCACTTACCCAATCTCCGGCAGGAAGGTCTTCTTGTAGGAATCCTCAACTGCCTGCAGATATGCCAGGGGCACGTTTTGCAGATGGGGCTGAAGAAACAAACAGACAAAAAGCACCTCGCCTAATCAAAATAAAAATCTGCATACAGTACATTCCGTATTTTTCCAGGTGTTTGCCCCAAACTAAGCTGACATTTAATGCTCGCAAAACCTTTCGGGACAAAAAAGGTTGCCATGTTTCACATTTAAAAACACGTGAAAAAGTGAAAAAAGCAAACCACTTAATTAAGAGTATGCTTTTGCAGTCGTATCAAGTAAAAACTGAAGATGTGGTGGATAGCAGACAGGAGGAAAGGATAATTTTTCAGCCGTTTGTTTCCCGGGCAGCCTATTCATTAACTGTGTGCATATAAGGTGATGTAGCAGCCTTGATAAAAATGCCTTATTGGCTCCCCGAGATCCATTCTACTGACAAATTGGCCAATTCAAATCACATTAAAACATCATTTGGAAGGTGAACAACAACAGTCTCGCGCTAAATTGCTATTCAACAAGCTTGCCAAGACAATGGATGGGTACACAACTTTCACCAAGTCCACACATTCGGAAAAGCAGAGTTTACCGTTTATTTTTAATGTTTAGATTTTTACATAAACATGCAATGTATGATTACAGATAGAATAGAACAGTCTGATATTCAAGTCTTGTAGAAATATTACAAAAAAAATACATTGTGGAAGGCTTTGAAAGGCAGATTGCTAGTGTTAGATAGTGGTCACAGCACTAATCTTAAAAGCCCTGATGGCGATTAAAGGCTCCCATTTTCTGCCTGCAATTCTTTAAATGTTATGGCAATTTATTTTTGTGACATGTTGTGGGATTAGGATTAGGCGACAGAAAGAGCCAATTTAACAACTTCAGTCCCAACTACAATTCCAGGCCCCAGTGAAGGGACATGAAAAGCAGTCATCATACAAAAAGGAAAAAGGATTGATTCAATTTCCAATGCGAGTGGCCGAGGACTTTTTTTTTCTGGTGTAGAGAAAACTCAATTGACTTTGAAGGAAGGTTGCATTGATTCCAGTTACAAAAAGGATCCTCATATATGTAAATTACACATCTGTATAAATCCATAGCATGGTTTAGTTGCGAATGCGTCATCAAGAGTGTCATGCCGTATTGCGGTACGGTACACTTGTCACAAATCACTCGTTTTTAAAGGGCAAGTAATCATGTTATCCATCATATTCGCTAAGCTGTCGCTCTTTGAATTCTTGTGAACAGCTCCATCTGTCTTTCGGTGAGATGCTTTGTCAAGTTGGATGTTTTGACTCCCTTGGTCTGCGTGGGTTTAAAACGTCTTTTACAGAGGGGGGCTTTGTGGCGCCCGTGGGCTTACCCTGACTGTCGGCTATGTATGCAGAATAATGCTATATTTCGCTCTGTGTGTCCACTTTGTCAACAAGCCGTGGACAAGAACAATTGTAGCGGTGTCACTTGCAGCCATGCTTCTAGTGCTCCCGTGAAAGCTTGCGTGCATGAGAGAAAACGGTTGGTACGCCCACCAGGGAGTGGAAACAAAGCGACGCACACGCACACACACCCCTCGGCTGTCGCACATCCACGCAACTCGTAGGAAATACGGCTTTAAAAAATTTGAATTCTTAAAAGGTACTATATGTAAGAAACAGTGCATTCTGAGCCCCGTGGCTTGAGACAATAACAATCAGAAACTAATATTAGTTCTAATCATAATTAAACATTGTACACATTTTAAAAAAAAGCTATGAAATATATATATTTTATATATTTTTTTATTATATATATATATTTTTTTTTTATTTCTGCGAAATCTGACCCGATCTCTCATGTTTTAACTTCAACCACAACCTGCTACAACCTGCTAGAACTAACATTCGTATCTGATTGTTACTGTCTCAACCCACGGAGCTCAGAATGAACTGATTCTTACTTATAGTACCTTTAAAGTACTGGTAGTAATAAAAGGTGCAATACCGTTCTAGTATCGGTATACCATGTAACACTATTGGGATATTCGGTGAATATTCATTTTCCCATTTTCATTAGCTTGATGAATTGATCATGCATGAGAACATTGGTTAACCATTTTAAAAATCGGGGGAGGACACCCTTTGAATATGCAATATGAAATCAACCACTTTACTGCATTGATGGAGGGGCGAGTTTCAGCATTCATCATTTAAAGGTACTATAAGTAAGAAACAGTGCATTCTGAGCTCCGTGGCTTGAGACAATCAGAATCTAATATTAGTTCTAATCATAATGAATTCTTGTACACATTTTAAAAAGCTATGAAATATATATATTTATTAATTATCAACGCTTCCATCTCACTTCGTTCTGTTCCGTTCAGCCCAAAAGCTGAACAGAGAGAGTCGGGGAATCTCTCATGTTTTAACTTCAACCACAACCTGTTACAACCTGCTAGAAATAACATTCGTATCTGATTGTTACTGTCTCAACCCACGGAGCTCAGAATGAACTGATTCTTACTTATAGTACCTTTAATATAGGTATTTCATTATTACAACATCAGATTAAGCTTTCAAATGGCCCTTACAAAACACAATACTGTTGTGTCGATTTCTCTGACATCTTGTGTGTGGCTCACATCAGTTTTTCCTATCCTCACACCTGATGGCAAAAACGTATGCAACACAATGTCCTAACGCTGAGCTATCGGAGAGGGGTTATTCAGATGTCCAGATTAAAATCAGGGCACTAATACTCTTTTCTTTTTTTTTTTAATCATATGAATGATATATTATTTTGTACAAGCCTAAATATTAACCGACTCAGATTTGGAGGCATCAGAATTCAAGTCAATTAAATTTTATTTGTATAGCCCTTAATCACAGTTCCAGTCTCAAAGGGCTTTATAGGCCATATGATTATAGGCCATGTGATCATGACACCCCCCTAGCCCTATAGGGCAAGAAATGACTCCCTTAATTAACAAGGAAGAAATCTGCAGAAGGAACGCAGAGTGGGGGATCCCTCCTTCCAGGGACGGTTTAGAGTGCAATGGGTGTCATATAGGCATAAAAAAGGAGTAACAAAGCATTACAATTCTAAGTGACAAAGTACATCAAATGATAAATGGAAGTATGGAAGAATTGACAGTAAAAGTCATGGATGGATTCTTGACAGGCTGCAGTGCATTCCCTACCTTGCCTGTCTCCTTCAGCTTTTTCTGCACCTCCTCGGCTGGCTGGTCCACGTAGATCGCAAGGTGGGGCGGCAGGAACTCACAAATGCTAATGCCTTTGATCTCATTGTAGTGGTCCACACCTGCAATCCAGATTGATACGGTGTGAAGACGTGTGCATGCTATAGGGCTTCTTGAGACAAAAAAATAAAATTAAATAAAAAATTAAAAAGCATTTGTCAGCAACAGTAAATGAGCTCCATACTGTTCTGGGCTGCAGAGCATAGCCAATATATAATGCAACGGGATATTTATGCAAAAAAGGCTTCTGACAAAACGAAAAAGAATGTAGAACCACAAAATGTTTGTACATGGAAAACATTTGCATAAATGTTTTAGGTGGAGTAATGCAAAAAAAAAGTTTTACCTTTGGCAATACATGGGGTGAAGATTGAGATTGAGACTTTTAAAGATGATGTGGTTTTCGTGTAATGCGTTAACTCACATTGTTTCCGGATGTAGCCCTGTTTGTATATAGCGTCCAGAAACACCATGTCACTGAAAATGGAGCGCTCCAGAACCACACCTTGACCTGGAACACACATCACATTAGGTTACACATGTTAATATACACTATTATTATTATTATTATCTCAATATCATTGCAAACTTGTTTTGTTTACTAAATATCTTACCTATATTTTTCTTTTAGGCTTATTCACTGTACATTTATTATTCTATAGTTTATATTCTTATGTTGATGGTATCTTTGAGCAACCTCTGGCAAAAGAATTTCCTTCGGGATGAATATAGTTCTATCTTATATTATTATTAACATTCATCGTCATCATTATGATCATCCTCCTTCTAAAAACACTGAATTTAAAAGATATACCTTGTCATGCTCCCACTGTCATCACTCGACTACCACCAATCAAAAAATATTGTATGCTTATTCCAAGCCCCACTTGTAAGTAGCTTTGGATAAAATAGTCTAGTAAATGTAAATGAACAAATCAAACATCAGAAAGATTTCTGTGTGATTGTATCCCACACCTTTTTCCATATGTACAAACAAACAAATCTTTAAACAAACAAGTTTAACAAACAAATTTAAAACTGCCGCAGGCAAGTCTGGATAGTTGTAAAGAGAGAGAGGAGAAAATAATTATTATGAAACTTAACAAAAACAAGGCTTCTCTGCACCTCCCTACGAGTTACACTCAAACAGCTCTTAAATATAATTGTGTGTCAAGTCAAAGTGCACCACAGGGGAGTCAGTCAGTGGGTACCGGTGGAGAGCAGGTGTTCCAAGGCGTCAGAGTACTGCAGCAGCCTCATGGTGTACAGCCACAGCTGCAGCCGGTACGTGTTGCCGTCCGCGGCCTTGGGATTGGTGTAGAACTTCTCCAGGTTACACATGCCGTTGTGGGCTTCGTCTAATGGTTCCGCGCTCTGAGACCTCTTGACCATGTAGAAAGTGTCTGCCTCTGGCATGTAAAGCATACCTATTGAAGAATTAAACAAAATTACACCACATTATATTAATATATATATATATATATAGATATATATATATATCTATATCTATATATATATATCTATATAGAGAGAGAGAGAGAGAGAGAGAGAGAGAGAGAAGAGAGAGAGACTTGATGATCATTTACATCTCCACAGTTCCTTAAAAAGCTAACAAAATGTGAAAAAGCAATACTGTAGTCGGAGTAAAACAAATGCTGAAACAAGTTGCTGCCTTAAATGAATTGCCTGCTTAGCCATTATGATCATCCCCATAGTGGATGT
This sequence comes from Coryphaenoides rupestris, assembly GCA_002895965.2. Classification (NCBI taxonomy): domain Eukaryota; kingdom Metazoa; phylum Chordata; class Actinopteri; order Gadiformes; family Macrouridae; genus Coryphaenoides; species Coryphaenoides rupestris. The sequence continues at coordinate 13,159 of PIJE02002555.1, forward strand.
GACGCCACGTTGGAGCCAAGAGGATTACAGTAAGTGAAGTGAAGTCAACTAGCATTTTTGCTCTTACCAAGTACCAGATCAATATGTATCGAGATGATACAAGCTATACATCACAAATGTGCAGATATATTTAGGATATTATCAATGTATATAAGGGTAGGTATAGTTGCCGATAGTTCATTGATTACCCAGTTTTTCAGCCAGTTTTTGGGCGAGTACCCCTTTCCCAGAGGCCAAGTTGCCTTCGACGGAGATGATCTTGCTGTACTTTTTAAGCTTCGGAGTTGTCCTCTCGCCCAGCATGTAGGCCAACCACCCATATTGCAGATTTCTTACTGCACTCGTGTGAACACCGGCCTTGATCATAAACAACAACAAAACAACACATATTAGTGTACTGTAGACACACAAACATGAGGACAAAATACAAAAGCATTACATTGCATTTGTATCATATTTCGCCCCTGACAAATGGCTGTCTGTGTATTGGTTGGTTCAAAGCAGTGGCAGGGCCAGTCATTTCCAAGACCACATAAGGAAGGTACATCAAGGCCATAATTATAATGTATATTGGGGGGGTGGGGGGCACATCCCTCCCTAATATTCAATACTACTACTACTACTACTACTTGTACTACTGGTACTACTACTGCTGCTACTACTACTACTGCTACTGGTACTACTGGTACTGGTGGTACTACTACTACTACTACTACTGTTACTACTGTTAGTATCTACTACTACTACTACTACTGAGTAGTACTACTACTACTACTACTACTAACTACTGGTTACTACTGAGTACTACTGTTACTACTGCGTACTACTGTTACTACTGGTACTACTACCGTTACTACGGCCTTGAGCTTCATCCTGGTGTCATGCAAGACAGCTCCATAGTCTCTGACATGTCAGCATGTGTGATGTACAGGAACACACTCTCGCGGTCACCCTCCACCACGTCAGGGCGGCTGGCTGTGCGATGCTAGGGGACGTTAGCTTGCCCTTGACATCCGCAACGCTCAACGCGAACATACGAGACCGCCACACTGTGTCGTCGCCCTACCGTCTGTGTCGTTCTCCCGGCTCTGAACGCGGCTGGTCCGGACGGAACCGCCAGCCGGAGCACCCTGAGGGCCATGTTGTCTGTCTTACGGTCTTACTGTCACACCGCCGCCTGACCCGAGAGATGTCCGCTACGAGGCGCGGGCTGCACACGTCAGAGGGGGGCGGGGGCCTTTTACTCACGCGTCTCCTGTGTTAGACGTCATAAATGTGTCCGCGATTATTGCCTGGCTCTTCATACATATTTTTCTCCGCAAGTGTGAAGGTTTTATATATTTTATATATTTGTGTTGGGGTTTTTTGTATTTCTCAATAAGTCCGACTAAATATATTTAATAATCGGAACGAGTGCTTATTGTCATATTGACCAGTAGATGGCGGCCATGCTCATCTGTTATGTTATTATTATTATTATTATTATTATTATTATTATATTTATAATTATTATAATTATTATAATAATAATAATTATTATTATTATTATTATTATATAATTATTATTATTATATAATTATTAATAATATTATTATTAGTGTGGACAATTCCTTTGGCTGTCCCATGCAACCACAAATGAGGATGAGCTGAGATAAAAGTACATTGTTGATGTATCTTCAGAAATGTGTCAGAGGCAAGACAATCATTCCCTGTATGAGATTCGATAATATAATATAATACAATATATGCTTTATATGAAATCTAGGCTATATAATCACAACAACACATATTGTGGCCTTAACTCATCCTTAACTAGACAGACATTAACACATACTTTTTCTCACAGACACTTGCTAAGCAGAACAGCTGTTTTTACAGACTTTTCTCTGCCATCTTGCCACATTATGAGTGTGACTGGCCGGTTGTTTTCTCTGTAGCCTAGGAAACCGTGTATGTAAACACAGTGGAGCGTCAGTTGCACCACATCATATTTCATAGCCAGCGCTTCCCGCTCTAACTTCTTGTAATGAGACTTTAGCCTGGGATATATTTGGCATACTTGTTATAGGCCGGTGTTGTTAAAATGAAATTCTTAACAATTATTCTTCGCACATTTTTATTCCTGAATCCACTCAGTATTTTCAGTCTCTCTGAATGTGCCTAGTCTAAACAGAGGGAGATTATAACATTCTCAAGTGTAATGTTGTGTAATTATTTAACATAAAAGAGCACAACACACACACACACACACAAACACAAACAATCATTCATAACCACATAAAAACACTCATATAAATAAATAGAGACAATCATTGCTAACACTACTGTTCATACAGTGCACGATCCAACACACACACACACACACATGCAGCCGGACACAGCCACACACACAGGAACCCAAGTAATTAGTGAATAATGTACAGACCAGTAAAACAACAACACTCAACATTCATGTGCCTGGTAGCTGGAGCCCTGTGAGGCCATGGGAGGGATTTGGCAGTCCTCCATCTCTGACAAACTTCCCCTGGTTTTATGGCAGGTTTTATTTCAATTTCTGCAGCATGGAGTGGCTTTAACGGTGCCAATGGAGAGGCAATTTGCCTGTATTGTTTATAATTAAAACAGCTGGAACACCATGGCAACAACATTGATTTTTATTTCTCACTCCCCACACTTTTAGACTAAAAACATCAGAGTAGATTTGATGATGTGTATTATTATTATTAATATTAAATAATTTGGGTTTCATCTTAATCCTACAGCAAGAATGCAAGCAGATTTGTCCATATGCTTACATCTTGCCATTCAGGTGTAGCAATGAAAGACACTTGTTTAATTTGTTATCGATTATTAGTTTCCATTTGAACATATTTCCTCACAATCATCAACTTAATATATGAAGCATTTAGTTAGTTCATTAGCTTCATTATTTGTGTACTTGTTTGTGGGTGTGTGTTTGTTTGTTTACATTACATTGCTAGTTGTTTGCTTAGTGGTTCGAGGGGTGGCTTCTTTTCTTTTGTTGTTTTGCCTTTGGGTGTGATGTCATAGTAAGCCCACCGCAGGTGGTGATGATCACTTGTGATTACTGTTCGCTGAAAGAGGAAGGGCCTTGTCTACAGACAAGAGCAGGGGGAAACATCAGGCAATGGGGCAGCAATTACAACCATTAATCTGCTGGCCACCGATGTGGTTTCTCCATCCCTGCAGAACGCACACAGAGCAATCCCTGCAGTTTGCTCATAATACCAGTCTTTAACTCTCCCACTACGCCAGCGCAAATGAACAGAGATCCTGACACTCCCAGGACCATTTATATGACCCCATGTTAATTCTAATAGGCCTGCGGTAGAGTGTATATTGGGGTTAAGCTAAATCCTTGTGCGTTAAAGAGTGAATGCCCGTCTAGCGTTCACACGCTATGGCCTTCCCAGAGGACAGCAGCCTTCAACACTGGGCCTGTATTAAAAGAACACCAGGAGTTGAGTTTGACAGACTGGTGAAACATCACGTGAGACAGACAGATGTCTGATAATCTACTCTGGCATCCACATTGTAAAAAAAAAAAAGCAAGTTCAAGTTCTTTCCACAAAGCTACATTACTTTAGTTTGTATTATTGTAATTGGGGGTTAGAAACAAGTGCTACTTAGGTGCTATTAATCCTGTGGTCTGCTTTGAAAAAAGGGATCTTCCCAGAGCAGTATTCTTATACTCACAAATAATACATCAAAACCAAGGACCCTTTTCAGAAAACCCTTTTTAAGGATAATATTATGAAAACCACTTTAAACAGGATAATGCCAGCTCTGGTTATCGCAAGAGTAACACATGGACACGCCGAGAGGTTTTTCATGCTGGGCTGACTGAGGAAGAGGAGGAGCAGGGCCGCCGTGCTAGCAGAACAATAAAAAGTTGTGAGGCACGGCCTTGCCATCCCAACGGCAAAACTTTGCTGCCAGACCAAATAAACACCGGGCTCGATCTGGAAATCAAGACATTGAGCCGTAGTGTTGATGGCTATGCACCGGTGGCTGTCACACAGGAATGCACTGTGGCCATGCAAACAAACAGGAGTAATGAATTAAACCCATGGGAACAGCTGCACGGGGCTCACCAGGCGACCACACATCAAATTCTGCGGCCGGTGGAGCCTGGACTGCCCTGTTCTGATCCACCCCATGCCCCCCTCTCCCCTTCCCTCCCTCCCTTGCACCACCACGACCACCACCACCCACCTCCTCCACCCCTTCAACTGTCCCAAACTGTCTGCTGGGAGATTCTTTGGTAGCTTTGTTTTCCTGCTACTTATGGAGGCTGTATGTATATGTCGAGAGTGGCTGGCAGCAACGTCACAAGCTGGCCAAGTGTGGTGGCCAGGGTATATATAGAAAGGAAGAAAAAAGAAGAAAAAAGCTAACAGGGACGAAAAGAAGGGTGGAGGTAAGTAACTTCCTGGAACGATGAGCTGGTCTAAAAGGGAAGTGTTGAAAGAAAGAACTGTGCAACTCTGCACACACACACATATGAGACACAAAGACTGTATGTGTTAAAAGACACGTTCTATCTCTCTCATACACACACACACGGAAACACATGCCCATGCATTTAGATTGAAGCAGGAAACACAATGACAATGAGATCTGTATTTCTCAATGTGATTTTTATTTTGTATTATTATTCAAGTGGTTTGTGTGAAGGCCTTGGAGCCTTGGGCAGGTTCCAGCCTTCTAGAATATGAAGTGTTGAGCAACTATCAAAACATTCCAAAAGCAAAAGACACAGAGAGCATTCATACAAGAGGAAACTCATTCTTGCACATTGACGCAAAAACATCGCATTGCAACTGTGCACCGATAACGTACAAACCTTTGGGTGAACAGAAATAGAAATAGGCTACATTTAAAAAAAGGAAATGTGCAACAAGAAGGGTGTCAGACAAAAAAAAAGTGCCAGACAAGTAGACATACTGTCGTTAGAATTACTGACATACTTCAACCTGAATGGGGACATGATAGACCAAGGAAGTGCCTGTGTGTTCAAGACAAAGAGATGTTTACAGAGAGCAGCACAAGTCTGGAGAGTGAATGGTCTCCATGGAGACTGGGGCAACACCTCTTGTGGCTGTCATTTAGGCTTGAGGTGTGGCGCAATACGTTGAGAAAACATCAGAAACACACCGGCACCAACCAAGATCCAAACACTTCCATGACTCAGGGATTCGAGTTAGTGTATATCTTGAAGGATTGTTGCCAACTAGTTCCTACGAGGAGTCATTCAGCCGTGAATGACATGCATGCGGGCGGCCACAAAGGGCGCCAATAACGCGCGGAGATCAATTTCAAGACAGAATCTGGATACGTTGACGCACCAAATTTGACACAGAAGAAATGTGAATAATAGCACACATTATAAACAAAATGCAGTCGAGTTATAATGTAGACATACAAACATATGATCAGGCATTAATGTGGCAAATGCGCGCCAATTTATTGCACAAAGATGAGTTACTTGAAGCCTTCAAATCGTGGTTAAATGTTTATACTCACCTTGCCAATCTTTATTAATAATACAAACGAGTGTGTGTGTGCGTGTGTGTGTGTGTGCGTGTGTGCATGCGTAAGGATGCACACGCACAAAAAAACACGTTATCGGTATTTGTGTAACCCTCATTAAAGCAATAGTGCTACTCAAATTACAGTATGGAAAACTTTTTATATAAACAGACTGAGACGATTCCAAGCAGCCTATTATTTATTTTCCTCTAAATAATAATAATAATAATAATAATAATAATAATAATAATAATAATGATAATAATAATAATAATAATAATAATAATAATAATAGGGACACGACTTTATAAAATTAAATAAGTGCGTCTGTATGTATAACCATCCCGTTCTCACGTCATATCGTGAAGTACTCACGAATGTAATCTATTGATTCGTGTACGCGGACGACATTTTTCCAAATCTCATCCGTGTCCACGGATCAATAGATTACATTCGTGAGTATTTCACGAGCACAGCGTCCCGGTCCACCTTAAGAGCGCCGTGGCTGCACCATGGACGATTTCCTGAAAACGCCCCACGCCAAAAAAAAAAAACACCAGAGGCCTACTTTTACCTGAAGAAGACAGTTCCGAAAAGAAGGAGGCGGGGATCACGTCTTTACACATCTCACCAAAACGTGAGACCGAGCGTGAACTCTGAGTTGACTTTGAGTGCTGTTTTATACGGGGGGCTGGCTGGACGCACACATCTAAAGGCTTGACTTCAGCTCCAAAAAAAAAGGGGGAAGGGAGATCAAGTAAACTTTGCGCTAAAACTTTCGTTCCCATCCCGCACCAAGTTTCGCCAACCGCGCGCGTCGATCAAGGTCGATCGCGAGCCGCCGCGGGGGAAGCCCTCGCTTGTTGTACGGTTATCCGCGTAAAAGGCGACAGCAACCTTTTTGTATTGCACTCGTCATGTCCGAGTAGTCCTCCCGGCCGTGGTCGTATGGATAAAGCCTCCGCAGTACAGGACTGGATTTTACTTTGTCACTGAACGACACGCCGAGTGACAGACAGACACCATGTCGGGTAACGTCGGGACTTACGCCATGAAGAAGCGGAAGAAGCCCGTTCAAAAGCCGTGAGTACCGCTTCACATTTTTGACAAATATGACGCTAGAAGAACACACATAACGAGTCGTGAAGCGTGTGTACATGGACGGATCCGTCCGCAGTCGGATCCGTGTCACACGTCGCTTTGTATGCGTATTACCATGTTATGATCGCGTCACGTCGTCTGGGCCTAATTCTCGTTATAACGTGTTAATATTACTTCTTGGCTCGCAGTGGATCGTGCAAAAACGACCGCACTGCGATCACCGCGTAGCCTACGTTCATCTTTAATTACTACCACGTAGAACAACGCGCAAACTACAAAGTAACGTTACGTGGTGTGTACCAATGTTATTATTATCAACTCAACTCGGGTTGAGAGATATGATAAAAAAAAAAAAACATGTAGAAGCTTTATATATGTCAGTCAGTTTTCTTATTCTTTTGTTTCTTTTTCTTTCTTTTTTTCATGTAAAGGTTTTATTTTATTTTTTTAATGTAGCCCACACGTTTTTACATGTAAAAAGTCTGTACCAAAAATGTGTCGGTCAAAGTTTGTAAAAGTAATTTTTTAAGAAAAAGCTTTGCAAGAAAAAGCGTCCGTCTGTCTGTCTGTCTGTCTTTCTCTGTCGAGGAGTCTCCAGAGCAGCTTGTGGGGCCCCTCTCTGGGCCCTCCTTTTCCTCGGGTTACCTTAAGAATGTCTCTCCGTGTATAGTTCGGGTCTGGCATGGAAATAGAGTACTCTTGCATTAATCACAATCAAGCCGGAGAGTCGGCCTGCGCTCTCACGCGATGCTCACGGGAGGGCGGGGGGAGGGGAGATGGGAGGAGGGGGGAGGGGGCGGGTGCTCCGACCGTGTTATTGTAATCTGATACGCGGCGCTCTCGCTGCTGCTGTTGCTGCTGCTGCTGCCGCTGCTGCTGCGCCTTTCTGATGCCTTTTTCTCTTCTTCTCCTCCTCCTCCTCAGCCCCAGCTTTTACACACACACACACACACACACACACACACACACACACACACACACACACACACACACATAAGACCAGAACAGAGAGACTTATAAGACCTTTTAACTTTTAACTTGTGGACTCTTTATAAAAAAAACAACAAGTCACATGACTTGAAGGAGATGGTGGGATCCATGATGATGCCGAGGTTTCGGACCAGGGGGGAGGGTGTGACTGTGTGTCCGTCGATGGAGAGTGAGAAGTTCTGGGCGGAGGGGAGGAGAGATTTAGCGCCGATTATGATGATTTCCGATTTATTGCAGTTGAGTTTGAGGAAGTTGTTGTTCATCCAGGTTTTAATTTCAGTGAGGCAGTCCGTGAGAGTGGAGAGAATGGCAGGAGTGATGGATTTGGTGGAGATGTAAAGCTGGGTGTCGTCGGCATAGCAGTGAAATTGTAGTCCATGGTGGCGAATGATGTGACCAAGGGGGAGCATGTAGAGGATGAAGAGAAGGGGACCAAGCACCGAGCCTTGAGGGACTCCATGTGAGACTGGGGTGGTAAGGGATTTGCAGTTGTTGAGGGGGATGTAGTGAAATCTGTCTGACAGGTAGGATTTGAACCAGGCGAATGCTGAACCAGTTATGCCAATGCAGGATTGCAGGCGACTGAGGAGGATGGAGTGGTTAATGGTGTCAAAGGCTGCACTGAGGTCGAGGAGGAGGAGAATGTTGAGGGAGCCAGAATCAGAGGAGAGTAGGAGATCGTTGGTGACCTTGAGCAGAGCGGTTTCAGTACTGTGGTGGGTTCGGAAGCCGGATTGGAATATTTCATACATTTTGTTGGTGTGGAGGTATTGTTTGAGTTGTGTTGCGATGGTGCGTTCCAGGATTTTTGAGAGAAATGAAAGGTTGGAGATGGGGCGGAAGTTGTTGGGGTTGTCAGGGTCCAGGCCAGGCTGGGTGTGATACCAGCAAGCTATCTATATGCCATTCCCTTACATCTGTGTTTCTATTTTCTGTATTGTAGTCTATGTTGATTTAATACCCACCATGAACACTAATTTATTTGCATCTCTACCCATAAATCCATTTATTGCACTATTTAACTCCCCAGCCCCGTGGAATCTCTAGAATCTAGAATCACTAGTACATTTCTTAGATGATGTATAATTTGTATCTATATACTACGTCCACTGGGTTTCTCTGGTCTACTGTGAGTTTATTGTTTTGTCTTGTCCTGTCTTGTTGTGTTACAACAAACTAATGTCCACATCGGCACCACAAAAGTACTTATCTGTCTATCTATTGATACAGGTTCTGTGTATCAGGCCTCCTGATATTTCCGTGCGTGTTCATAATTTTTACGACTGCTGTAAGGTAATTTAGAGACATTTATCGTATCCATATCTATCGTGCCACCACCAATGCTCTGCTCCCCGATATAAAATGGTGGTCGTGTGCGCAGACTGTCTCTTGTTTTTTATGAAGATTTGGGACCCGTAGAGTCAGGACTGATGTTTCCTGGACCGCCATCTGTGCTCGGCTACACAAAGAGACCATTGAGGGCATAACGTGAAAAGCTGTGGTCACTACATACAGGGCATTCCAAGGCACTTCTCTATTGGCCAAATTCTGTGTTGCCCTATGCCCTCTCTGCCCCCATATGTGTCTGTCTGGATTTTCTTTACCTCACATAATTTAGTAGCATTCAAAACACAAAATAAAGTAAATGGTAACTGTTGAGAAAAGTATATGGTAACCATTCGGTTATTTTTTGACAGTCGCAGTCGCAATTGAGTCTTAATGTGATACAGAACAACATTGTAGTGTAAGTGTGGTTACTTGGGGCCTTCTGGAGCATGCTGTATTCTGTTCTGATTCTGAATATCAGCATCAGACATTTCTACAATGCTGTTGATTGTGATTACCCCCTGATTAGTCTCGGTAAACATATGGGTTAATTATTACCCAGGGCTAATTAAATGCCCTGCAGGGAGCCAAGCAAGGGGTGGGTGTGTGTGGGTTTATGGGTGTGTGTGTGTGTGTGTGTGTGTGTGTGTGTGTGTGTGTGTGTGTGTGTGTGTGTGTGTGTGTGTGTGTGTGTGTGTGTGTGTGTGTGTGTGTGTGTGTGTCATGTTTAGAACAAAATAAAATACAGTTGTGTACGTGTATAAATATGGAAAATGATAAGATAAAATACTGACCCAATATTCCGTCCATTTAGATTATTTCTCTTCTTATAACAGTACAACATTTATTTTAATGCGGATTATGAGTTTAATTAGCCTAATATGGAAAAATTATGTTAGGCATATTATTGGCCATGTTTAAAAGGATTAGTGTCTAATACACAGGCACACACACACACACTTTTGTACACGTCCACCGCAGTGATTAACACACACACACACACACACACACACACACACACACACACACACACACACACACACACACACACACACACACACACACACACACACACACACACAGACTTGCTGATAGAGGCAAGGCAAAAAGCCAAAACAAACTGGGTGTTAAATAACATAGTGGCCCATTGTTCTTCTAGTTGTCTCATCTACATGGAGGCCCAACAATCATCATCCATTACAGGCTTTTTACCTTTTCTCTTTTAAATTCTGTTACAGGACCTGAAACATGTCTACATCTGGGAAGAATGATACACAAAATGCAGAAATGCAGTTAAAAAAAAAGTTTGAATCATAAAACCTTAACACTTTTCTTGCCGTACTTTCAAACCTGAAAGTAGTCAAGAGATAAGGGCACTTTACTTTGGGTTCTGGTCTTATAACATGACCACGTTAAGGACTGTCAACAAACCCAGGTTGATTTTATAAACAAGGATTTTGTTCGACCAATCGAGAGGAAGTAGTCGGCGAATCCCAGGCCCTCGACCCATGGACGGATAAAGCCTGTGGGTCATGAGCCTGTTTCTTGTATTCTTTCAAACCTACAATGAGACCCTGTAAAACTGTGCAGTTTCAGTGTGCGAAGCTCCGCCCACTCCAGAGTAGACAAAAGCATGCCACTGCCATTACAGCAGACAGAGTCCTGCAACATGAGCCCTTCTTGAATTCTGAGGCTGGGGTCTCCGAGTTCGAGCCCCTTATCACCTTGCTCCCTAAATAGGCTTCTTGCTCTCTTTTAGAGAAGGAAGAAGGAGAAGGGGTATGAGAAGTAGAAAAAGATAAATGGATGAGCTAAACCCATTCACCCCTCACTCCCTCTCACCCGTAGCCCCCTCCATCCCCAGTCTCTTGCTCTCTTAGTTTTTTCAGGTTTTTTTTTTACAAAAACACGCTGATGTTTTTTACTCTGCCGTGTGATCCACTGCGAGGCAAGGTGGAAAAAGTGGTTCTGAATACTGGCTTTTGTTTCTGCAAGGTATTTCTTAAAAGTGAGGTCAGTCCTGTTCCATTTCTGGGAAGGTACTGCTTGGGTCGGAGGCCCGGCAATTGAGTTATGGCTGCCTTCCCTCCAGACTATTCAATGGGGACGAAAAGGGGGGTGGGGATGGGGCCTTTCATCAGCCACACTTTTTGTTATGAGTCAAAGTTAACAGCGTTTGCCTTCTTAAAGGGAAAAGCCTTCTTGGGCAGTTTTCAACTCCTAACAGTAATGTTTGACTCGAAGTTAAGCCCTCTGTCTCTTGCCTTTAGACTGATTGCCTCATCTCAATGACGAAAAGCTATGCCTATTTACAAAACCCAGTCAAATGTGTGCAGGCCTGTACTGGCTTTAGCGTGGCATTCTGACACAAGTCTTGCACTGAGATGAGTCTATGTAGGTTAGGTAAACATGAGCTTGAATTGGTGTATTGTTCCCATTGTCACAAAGAATAATATTGGCCAGTATTAATGGTATGAATTCAGCGATGGTATATCTACCCCAACAAGCTAATCAAGTCTAGATAAAGGGACCTTTGACTTGATTGTATTAACATTTATGATTGGTTGTAGATTGTACCTTACAAAACAGGAACAAATCCCTGCCAGTACCATGATTGGTGACTGATATCCCGCTCAGTGTTGGTCAGGAGGGAGGGGGTTGTGCTTTGCCCTGGCGTCTTGCGCAGCAGGTGTATGGTGCATGGTGGGATACATGGTTGGGATACTTGTGCGTTAGGATGGATGTTAACTCTCTGTCAACCCTCCCCATGGTTGCGCGTCTTAGCCTTGCTTGATGTGCAACATGTGTGGCTGATTTGGGACTAATGACATGTGTCTCCTTCAAGGACCGTATATTTAAATTTTTTGGCCTTCTGCGTGGGTGGTCTCACAAGCGAGTTCCATTGAAACTTTGTTGCTTCCTTGATGGAAATGCAATGCTGGAGTTCCCCGAGGCCAGAGACAATTGTCCCAATGACTATTCAGAACTCTTCAGGACTTCACACAGTGTAACTTTTGCTTTCGGCCTATGTGGTCGAAGGCAACAATTTTAGGATTTAGGCCTATGTGATCTTCTAAAACCTTTTCATGCCACTTTTACATTGACCTTCCAATATAGGTTAGCAAGTCGGTAATGTCTAAGATTTAACAAACTGTATATAGGTCAGTCTAGGCATATCTCATGGTGTTTTTTTTTTTTGATCAAGTGAGTCCCTGGCATACGTGTTGAAACCCCAGTAAACGGTGACCTCCAGTCTCGTGTTACAGAACAGTGTTGCCCATATACTAACAGCTGCTCCGCAAACAACAGACCATCTACGCTGTCTGCTCTTAGAAAAAAGTGATCCATGCGTGAGTGTTTTGGCCTGGGGTTAATATCGGGACTTGTATATCGTAGCCGGGTGATAATGACAAATTACTCACCTGGCCTGCAGTGTTATATTAGTCACTTTAGAAGACAGCCGTCTACACAGCCCACGACACTTTCTGAGCTGTTTCCTGAGCTGTACTTGTAACATTTGATGTGTGTGTGTGTGTCTGTGTGTGTGTGTGTGTGTGTGTGTCATAGTTCAAAGATCGTGTACAGCAGATAGTCTCGCTCTGGCAAGGCCTGTTCCTCGACCTCTACTCATGGGTTGCTTGTATAGCTTCTTTTTTGTCTTTGAGGTCATCCTGTTGTCTGTCCACTCAGAGTTAGGAGATGGTTGTGTCGTTACATGCCCCATGCATCTTGTTTCAACATAAGATACTGACACTATAGCCGGCTCTATTGTTACCATGGATTAGGCTACCAGGTTAGGCAAGACTGGCATAGCCTGTAAGAAAAAACAAAACCTGATTTGTTTAGCTCCGGTGACCTAATTTGCATATTGCTGTGTTGCTAGAAGTTGCATGGGCTATTTCAGTTGTTGAACTCAACTCAAATGATCTTAAATGAGGGTTGATGAAGGTAAAGGTTAATTATACAGGTAGTAAACACAGCTTCACTGTCATGCGCACGCCAGATAAATAAATGAAGTTGTGTTTGGATTACATTTCATGCTATTTTCCTCTTAGCTTTTTCTGCAACAAATAAAGGCTGATCTCCACTCTGTGTAGCCCCGTGGAGTCGGTGGGGATAGGGTCGGCAAAGATTCTTTCCAACTGGTTTGATATTATCGGGCACAACCCACGTTGTGTGTGTGTGTGTGTAATCTGAGACTGAGCTCTCAGATTACACTGGCAACAGCCAATGAGATTTGAGATTGAGGATAATAATAATATAATAATAATAATAATAATAATACTGTAATTACTTCATTTGTATAGCACCTTTAAAAAAAAAAAAGAGTTTACAAAGTGCTTTGACAGACAAAGAAAAAGCAGGTTACTCAGAAGACAACACAAAGCAGAACAGAAAGGCCAAACAAAAGCAAGACAAGATCATGGTAATGTTAAGATAAAGTTGGAACAAGAAGACAATAAAAATAAATAAAAGAAAATGAATACAAATAAAAGCAAGAAAAGAATAAGTGCAATAAAAAGACAACATTACATAAAGGCAAGTCTGTAAAAAATGTGCTTTCAGAAGAGATTTAAAAGAAGTCACTGATTCTACAAGCCTTATCTCCTCAGGCAGGTCATTCCAAAGTTGAGGGGCCCTGATGGCAAAAGCACGGTCACCTTTTTAAAATCAATTCTAAAACAAACAGGGAGCCAATGAAGAGAAGCCAGGATTGGGGTGATGTTGTCTGTTAAACCCAGTAAGAGGCCTAGCTGCTGAGTTCTGAACTAGTTTGAGGCGAGAACAAACTGGGTGATTTGGCAAGTTTTTGGACGGCGAGAATAATGGGATAGTAGTAGTCTTCATGTGTGTACCCCGCATGTTCTCAGTCGCCTAGTATGTCTAACTTTAAAGTCGCATAGTAGAAAGCAGCCCTAATAGTTGCAGAACTGTCATTGAGGCATTTTTATTTTATTTGTACAACAGTTATTTGTAGGGATGCACCAATGTATCGGCTGACAATTGGTATCGGCCGATATTCGCCTTTTGACTGCCTTCGGCCTATCGTCAAATAAGGTTACATTTACCAATGGCTAAATGCTGTTGGTTATCTGTAGTCTGACACAGACAACAGTAGGGATGGGGATCGAGACCGGGTTCTGTAAGGACCCGGTTCCCAATTTCTCAAAACCTGAAAATAAATAAGGTTCTAGCTTATCGATACTAGCATGAAAATGTAATTCAAACACATTTACGATTCATAAATATGTAACATAAAATATGGATTTATACCTTCAAATTACATCATGTTTGGTGTGCTGCTGACTGTCAACAACGCTAACATTTTAAGATATGCAGATGACATAACGTTCATTATCGTAAAACTCATCATAGTTCACACTTTTGCTCCCCTCCAGTAAGAAGCTCCCTGGAGTGGATGGGGTCATCAAGTCGAACCCCTCCAAGCGCCACAGGGATCGGCTGAACGGGGAGCTGGATCGCCTGACTGACCTGCTGCCCTTCTCAGAGGACATCCGCACACGCCTGGACAAACTGTCCGTGCTCCGCCTCAGCGTGGGCTACCTGAGGGTCAAGGGCTTTTTCAAAGGTAAGCCCCCCCCCCCCCCCCCACCCCACCCAACAACTGATATTGCTCGATGTAATGTTTGACATTAACCATAAAATGTCACCTAAATGCCATCGTAGTGCTCTTCACTGTGGGACTGTTGAGTAACAACAGCGGTCGTGTATTGTTCTCCAACAGTGCAGTTGTTTTACAATGTTACCGCACTTTTATTCTCCATGACTGGCGAGACAGACAGCCAACACACATAAATATATCAGGATCTGTAGCTCTAAAAAAACAAAACAGGCACAGCCCTGCCCTATGTCACATCCTGGTTCATACAGAGCAAACCACAGACAGTCTCAGTGTTGGACTGAAGCAGCTATTCGCCCGCAAAGAGAATGTCCTGTCCTCTCCTCTGACCTATTTGCTTTTGTACACACTATCTTCAAATCTTGACCTGTGGCTTTCCTGGAAACCAGTCAACAGGCTGCAATGGTTCAGTACCAGAGTCAACCAATGCTCAACATGCAGGGCTTTTTCATTTGGTGGCACCCTCACCAATTGGTTGCACCCCCTTCTCCTATGTAGTGGCATGTCTTTTGTCATGTACCATCTTCGCAATTCAAAAAAATGCAATTAAATAAAATTAACTCACTTATTTGTGAAATGTTTGTATTGCATAGGACTTATCTCCGCTGCCTCAACATCTCTTTCTTCACGAACCCACTCTTTGCGCTCCTCCTATATCAAAAACGTCTAACTTCTTGCAATAAAAGGCTGGTAATTAAATAATATAGGCTACTCCAATTGCACCGACACCACATTATATGCAGTGCCGCTATTACATTGTTTGGGGAGAACCCAAACTATATATATATATATATATATTTTTTTTATTAATCTTTTTAATTGTATTTTTTATTTTTATTTATTTTACTGGCACCGATGTGACCTAGGGAAAACATTACTTTGCTGCCACATAATACATGGTGGCAAATATGACCATTTGGATGCATGCTTGAGCACTAACATGTACAAATGTGTCATGTGGACACATTAACATATTTGATTATAGAAACATGGTCTCACCCATTCTGTGGTCACCACCCACGACAGTTAAGAAAAATTTCCAATCTTGTACTTTACATCTGAAGTAAACAAGTGAGCGACACGTTAGTACATTAACAGACTCGTCGACGCTATATGCATCCTTTGTAGACTAGTCTACTCTAATCTGACGAACCACAACGTACTAACTTCCAAGCAAAAGCATGCGATTATAAGGGAGGACAGTGGGGTAACACATTTTTATCTGTTGTTGTTGATTATTCAGTGTTGTTTGAATTGTATATTGTATGAATGAAGCAATATCACATTGGTCACTTTGGTTGTATCGCTATATTGCTTGCACACATGTGTTTATTGACTGACAATGTTGTGCTACGTTCGTGACCAACACAAAAGCAACACATTTGTTAACTTCATGCAATGTGCAGACAGTGTTTATTGGCAAGATATTTCTACACTCATTTCACAATCTATCTTAAGTATTATGCCTAAAGCTAGTAGGCTAGTTTGGGCTATGGCTTGTTAAATGTACACAACCATACATATCACAAGGACAGCTGAGTTTTCTGTAAAGAGCAGGGCAGTGCTATTTTTGCATGTGTAAGTGTTATGCAGCACTGTACTTCTTTCAAAGCTCTGAGGTTCCAATAGTGACACCTTATATCAGTGATTTATACCTTTATTATTATTTATACTTTATACCATCCATCATTTTCAGTAATTGGGAATGAGCGAGCATATGCCAAGACCAAGGCAACGATGAATAATAAAATAACTATGTGTTTGTTTTTATCCAAAGGTATGTGCAGATTCAAGAAGAAAACGATTCACAACAGCTTATGAGTCATGGATTACTCATGTAAATCCACGCAAATTATTCACCACCTGTTATTCGCTAGCTATCAATGAGCGGGAATTCTTTGTCAGAAGTTGGCAGACATGCTGCTGTGCAGTGAGTAACTATCCCGCCTCATTGGTCTCCAAAGCTTTACTCTCCCTTGATGTCACGTCAGGTCTTCCTGTTACTTTCCTGCTGCAAACTTTGTGGTCCACCGTCCAGGTAAATCGAAGTACTAGTTCTCAGAACAGGATTCGGAGCCTTGGTAGGCGAGGTGGCTATTATCATTCACTCGCTTGCCCCACTAATCCAAACTGTGGCCCCGGCAAACAGGTGCATGAAAGGTGTTAAAGAGGGCGCGAGCTGCAGCCGAGCGCTCGCCCCGCGACAAATTTACGAGCTGTTACAACTGGTTATTTGAAACGTCTCACGTGGTGCCGTGCTCTAGAAAAACTCCCAGTGCCAGTGCCGTTTGAGTGTGTGTGTGCGCTGATTTGAACCTCAAGCAGACAGGTGTGACACGACAAGGGAGCAGTCCTATGGAGGGCAAGACCCTCTGCCCGCACCTCTGTCCTGTTCTTGGCTCCTCTGCTCACACATTTTCAAACACCTTACATCCTTTTATGAAGGCCGCACAACAGGATCGTGTGGCCTTAGTGATGCTGTCCCACTGGTCTCTGAACCCTATAGATGCTAACCATCAAGTGCACATACATATAGGATAAATAAAGCTCTCTAGTCTTTGGCGTAGGCGGGTTAGGGTTTGTTTTAAAGAAAGAATTGAACCTTGGACTCCAATCACTATTGATGGCACTGCAGTTGGAATAACTTGATGGCATGTTGGGAGCATACATAGATACCATGTCTGGAATGCCAATGGAATCCTCAGCGCGGTTGGTTTTCTAAACACTGGTTATCTTGTGTTTATAAATGTGACAAGGCCTCGACCCTTCTGTCAGTTTCACTCCCTCCTTTGCATTTTTTGAGCTCTCCCTGTGGCACCCAGAGGGGAAAAAGTTCAAAGGTCACCGCTTCGCCGAGTTACGGGGACAGGCTTTTTGCCACTATTACCTTTCCAGCTTTGATGGTTTTCCCCACCCTGACACCCACCTACCACCCCTGACATCCACCTTCTTGCCACAGCTCCCTACGCCTGCTGCCCTGTCAGTCTCTTCTGCCCCGCTCCCTTAACCCCCCTGGCTCTGCTGTCAAGGGTCAAGTTCAATTCTGCAACAAAATCCCTTTCCAAATTGGACTGTGCAGACACATAGCTCAATAAAGACAGTGGGGGGGGGGAGGGGGCCGGAAAGGTCAGAGGATGCACCATTGTAATCTTCCCCACAGCTCATCAACAGATTATTATTTTTTTAAGTTTGATGTTTAAATGCAGCACTTCATGCATCACACTTGGTCCATTTTAAATTGCACGTCCATTGTATTTTCTTTATAATAAATTAGTTTTTGCAGTCAAATGACTTAGAATTCTAGACAGTTGTCGTTGGATATTCTTAAATGTATTATAAGATAAGATAAGATAGAACTTTATTAATCACGAAGGAAATTCTTGTGCCAGGTTGCATAGCAATACAGTACAATAAACAAACAAATTATAGACAGAGCAGTATGAATACTTTTCTTGCCGAAACAATGTTCAACTCTGTGTTCTTGGTATCAAGAAGTTAGGGTATTAAGCATTGATATCTGGGTATTCAACATTGTTTCAATAAAAGACTAGTAAGTAATACAACATTCATGGAATATTTCACGGAACATTGAGACCTTCTTTTGATTCAGGGTGTCAGCGCATTGCTTGCTGTGGAATTTCCCCCCCTTCTCTCTCTCGCTCTCTCTCTCTCTCTCTCTTATTTATATATATATATATATATATATATATATATATATATTGTGTTGGATCTAAGAATATAACTGAGAAGACGGCCTGTAGTTGATCCAGGGGCGGGAATCGACATCACATGGCAGATCGCTCGGCCATGTGCATCTCATCAGCGCCGTAAATAATCCAGCCGTGGTCCCGTCATAGAACATAGGGCAATTCATCACAATGAACCAAACAAGAGTCTTGCATCACATCATTTCCTCATCGCAGGTACTGTTTACACTGGAACACGGCATGTGACGCTGTTTGTGAGAGTTTCCCCCCCCCCGTTTGTCTTGTCATTTTCCATGGGCCTTATTGGTTCCATGTTAGTTTTCTAAAAGCTACCTGATAAAAGATCTAAAAGCGATCTGAATGCGGAATTCCACAGCCTTCAGTTCACCCCACCCAGCTAGCATTTAGAACCAACATGGCTGCTCAGTGAATAAGGCCCATTGTGTCTCGTCGTGGCTCTCCATTACTTATCTACGGTACACACATTACCTTACATTACCTCACACATTACCTTACAACGCATTTATGTATGGTTCACAGACGGCACTCTTCTCCACCCACTGTTTACCCTTTAATTCGCTGCGACACATCTGAAACCTACACCTGGACAGAAAAAAAAAAAGAAGACCCATGAATGGGTCTGTCCCATGACTGTCTCACCGCAGTCATGGACAGCCATGCTGGCTGTGCTCTGGCATGCTGGGCTTGTTTTAAGTCTGCTCGGCGCTTTGAAACCCAGGCTCTACAGGAGACAAAATGAGTTGTATTGTTGGCATGCTTATCTCTCCCTCCGTTTGGTATGACACGAACAATGGAAGCCCCCACACACACAAAAAAGTGAGCTGTTTATAATTTGGACGGATATCAAATCGCCGTGTCGAGTAGCGCACCTTTGTCTGGCTGCACGGATCGTATAGCTTTGATATCCCCTATTGTCTCAGAGTTGACCATTTGGGGAGGTGCTTTTCCAAGCAAGTTCCCGATTTCTTAAGCAGTGCTTTGTGGAAAGATCCATTGGAAGGAGCTCAGATTTTTTTCTTCCTTACCCGTCGTAAATACTGTCTTAGGGAAGACGCAGTTGAGCTGACTGTAACTCACTCGGAGCCTCAAGCCTCACATCCCAGGTTACTTAAGTGTCCTGTAGGATTTGTACAGCACTGAACTCGGTCAACGTTGTCGTTTGTCAAGATTGTCCGGTGGTTAAATGTGCCGGAGAAACGCTAACGTTGGCGCTCAGGAGTCTTGGCCACACAAGAGCTGGGGGCTTTGAAGCCAGGGGACGCTACGCCACGCAGTCTAGTGACAGCACTCTGCAAACCAGGGTGTCTCTGAAGACATGAGATGGTATCAGCCAGGATGATCCTGCAGGGTTTACCCAGACACACACACACACACACACACACACACACACACACACACACACACACACACACACACACACACACACACACACACACACACACACACACACACACACACACAGTATTTTCTTGCATTTAACTAATTTATTTAATTGACATGACACTGACATCTCAGACTTTTGCTAGAACTACTAACTAACTAGATATGTACATATACACAAACACAAACACAAACACACACACACACACACACACACTGTCAAAACATAAGCATGAGATGAGTGTTCACGTTGGGACATGCCTAGAATTTCAGATAAAGATCCCGTAAATGGCTCGCCAAAAGAGAAAAAAGCTTTTGAGAGAAGAACAAACATAAGAGTTTAAAAAAAAATGTCCAGGGCTGGGGGAGGGGAGGGGGTCGTGTTTCAAGCACTGTTTCAAACAAGGCCAGACCGTACTCGGTGTGCATTCACACGCGCGTACGTATGCAATCACCGCATTTCTCGACACACCGAAAACGTGTCTGATCTCCATGAAGAAATGCGTCAATTGACCTTGTGGCGTGACTTCACGTGCCGTTATTATTGAATATTCGGAATATTCTCGGGATCGCTGCTGGTGACATATTTGTGCGACGTCGTTAGAAGTTGGGGAAGAAAATGTCGACTGACTTTTTAAGTCCATTGAAAACATCCTGCATCT
This sequence comes from Coryphaenoides rupestris, assembly GCA_002895965.2. Lineage (NCBI taxonomy): Eukaryota > Metazoa > Chordata > Actinopteri > Gadiformes > Macrouridae > Coryphaenoides > Coryphaenoides rupestris. Next base: position 33,540 of record PIJE02002555.1, read on the forward strand.
GCTAGCCATTACAGTCCGTGGAGTGACGCCATATCTTTTTTTGCTACGATTTTTGGCATGTTAGAAATATCACACTCACAGCTGAAAACGAACAACTAATGTGCACGAAACCGAACTCGTCGGATGACCCACGGGTGTGAAAATGCCGAACTCAAGTTAGAATAGCAGAGAGTTCAAACAAGCTCTTGGGTGCTGACAAATGTATAGCCTAGTGCTCGAGGCAGCGCAAGAACCGGTATAGGTCTAGTCTTGTTTATTGCCGTGTCCTCGTAAGCAACACCACAGGCTTCAATTCCCACAAAACGCATTTAGCTTGCTAAATAACAAAGCCAAGAACAATGTACCTGTTAAATACCGCATGAAACCACAATAATAGGGCATTTGTTTGCCGGGGAATGAAGACTAATTTAATGATATTTTCAATTCCATACCGGTTTGTGGCCACATCGTTCACCACACGCTAAAACGTTCAGTTCCTGTCCTTCTCCGGTCGGTCACGGCTATCCGAAGATCGTTTTTTGGTTGCTTTGTTTTTTTTCTGTGACATTTAAAGAGCTTCCAAAATGGATTTGTCTGTTTACATTCCGAATCAAATTCTGCTTTTTTTTTATTTTTTCTCCAGCCAATTGAGTATTTTTGTAGGGCAGTCTTGGAAAAACAATGGACGCATTGTTGTCTCTACAGTATTAGAAGATGGTGATTCACAAGTCCCGGATCAAGATGATTCAGATGTAGATCCTCAACGATAAACAAACTGGAAGTGGAAATCCAAAGATTTATTGTTAACATTTTTATGCAGACAGCTTTTAGCCATCACAAAGTCCCCTTTTTTTTTTCTTTACCTCAAAATAATACCGTGCCTCGGTTTTCAAACTCCTTTCAACGTCACTGTTGTTGTTTTCGTGGTTCTTTCACTGTTGTTGATACCTTAGCTGTTGATAATATCACCAAGGGATTTTGTCCTGTTTCAACGGCCAAAAGGAAAACCTTCCGGTCACTTCTGCACTCATCAGTTCAATGGGTTTAAAGGTATCAAGTTATCAGGTTATTAAGGTTATCAAAAAAAACTCCCTGTGGCGGTGCGTACTTTAGCCTCTCCAAATCCCACTTCCTCTTAAGAAGGCCAAACATCTATCTGATCTGAGGAGCTACAGTACATTTCAAAAACTGTCGAAGAGTGCCGGTTATTTATAAACCTTATAAACCTTTTTCTTTTTAAAGCGAATTCCTGGACTTGCACAATAATGCATCGGCGTTCCCTTCTCATGAGGGATTTGAATAACTTGGCGGTCTAAAAGTGATAAGAATCACACGGTATAGGAATACGTGGGACACGCCTGACTGTTCGCAACGCCAAAACAAGGCATCTTGTTTTATTTTGGCCTTTTTTTGGGGGGAGCCACTGTCAACAGTCATTTACAAACAGGCAAAACAAGAGACTAGAATAGCTCTCTGTGTTTGATACGTCTCCTCCTGTACCCGTTGCGCCATGGACAAATAACAACTACGCATTCTTTGGGTTGAGTTTTGTATGTTCGTTGTTTTGTTTCTTTTTGTGTTTTTTTCCCCCAGTCATTTCAGGGCCAGTTGTTTTGTTTTACAACAGTATCCAAGGCTGTCCTGTCCCCTGGTTTTCACTTCCACAAAACCGCCTAGATTTCATTCATGTCTGATATGAAAACAACGGCAGAGCGCCTTCCCTCCCCTCGGGTCATAGAAGCAACGGGGACATTAATCATGTGAGTGACAGGAGGATGGACCTATGGCCCGGCACGGCCGCGCTCATTGGCTGGCCCGTTGGGTCGCTGGCTCCGCCTTTTCCTGCACATCTGCGTGAGAACAGCGATCTGTGTACAGGATCTGCTGGAACTAAATGTTTTCAAATCAAGATAATATTCCCCTATGCATTGCTGGCATGCTTTAAAACTCTCTCTCCCTTACTGTCTTTATTTCTCCGACTCAAACTCCCCTCACCCGCTCTCCTTTTCTTTCTCTCTTTCTCTCTCCCCTCTCTCTGCCTTTCCATCCTCTCCCCCTTTCTCTCCCCCTCTGTCTCCCTCCCTCTCTCTCTCTCTCTCTCTCTCTCTCTCTCTTGGTTTTGGCAGGCCCCCAACTCCATGACTGCAGTATTTCCGTCCGTCTCTCCTATTTTAGCGTCTAAATACGGTTCTTGTGCTTTCTCTCTTTGGAGCTACATAGTTGAAGCAACTCTTGGTTGTCCACACTCTTGTGCTCGCACTTTTAGGACTTTAGTCGATACTTCATGTATTCCTTCACATAAGTATTTAGTGTCAGAAAGATAGCTGGCTGAAAGCTAAAATCACAGCTAAAGTCAAAGCTGGACACATACTGTGCTAAAGGCTATGAGTTACTGTGAGGACCTTCGAACACAAAGAGTTAATTGTAAACTCGGTCAAAGCTGGATAAAAGCTATAAAGATTTGTTTTTGATCATTTAATTTACACCTACAAAAATATGAGTGTCCTCTCGGTGCTACACGATCCGTGTGAGTTTTCATCTGGATTTTAGTTTTATTTATTTATTTATGCATTTATTTATTTTGTACTTGCATAAGCATGCGTGCATGTGTGATAACTGTCCACGCCCCTCGGGTCTTTGGATTTCACCTAATTACACGATGCTGAAAAGACGTGAAATCCTTTAAGGAGGCCGTCCTGGCTCCCTGAGTGAGGAGGACGACGCTAGCCATGGCCGGATCCTACTTCAAAAGATCTACTTTTCACCAATCCTATAATGGCCTTCTTTTTTCCCATCTTTTTCCTCTAGAGGAAGCCACAGTTTAATGGTGGATAAGGGTCTCTGTTGGTCTCGCATTTCATGCTCCGAGCCTCTGAACTTTTATTTTTATTTTTTAGATATAACTTAAAACGTTTCCAGCGGCGAGCGACTCAATCGATTCACAGGGAAACAAAGGAACGAAGGTAACCAACACAAAAAAAATTTTTATGCCATTCTTTTTTATGGTCGTCTCTGTTGCTTCACTGCAAACGCGGTGATTAATACGTAACCCACGCGAGAGGCGCACTATACGCCTCTTACACAATGCTGGCGAATGCGGGACATTTTTTTTCCTTTTGTACCGCTGAGCAAATATACTCTGAATAGGTTGGACGGGGCGAAGCGTTCTCTCCCTCTTCCTTGACACACTTTCAAAATGGATCAACAAATCATGCATGCTTACACAAGGGCGGTGACAACGCGGCTGGCTCAGCCCTGCTGGTAATAACACCAGGCCTCCCTTTCATTCTGCGCCCTCCTCCTCCTCCTCCCCCTCCTCCTCCTCCTCCCCCTCCTCCTCCTCCTTCCCCGAGCGGCTCCAGACCGGGCCCGTCCCACGGCCACAAAATGCTCCTCCGGGCGCTGCTCGGCGTTCCTCTGTGTGTGCGACGTTGCGATTGAAAAAGTTGTACAAAAACTCCCCGCGAAAAAAAACAACCCATGTATGTAGAGTACATGAATTTTCTGTGCTACTTTTTTGTGTGGACAGGTGGGGGATGTGTGTGAGGGTGGGGGGTGGGGGTGGGTAGTCGGGGGGGAAGGGTGGGGGAAGGGTGAAGGTGTGGTAACTGTTTAAATTTGGACGGAGGCCTTTTTTTTCCCCTTCTTTTTCTTTTTTTCTTGCCATGGAGCCTCTGGATAGATAGTCCAGCCGGCTGGGTCGCTTGTGTCTTGTGTTGATTGTGTTAGGTCCTGATTCTGTGCCAAAAGACAGGTTTTTACATTACTGCAGGACTGATCTGGCAAGCACACAAACACACACACACACACACGCACACACGCACGCACACACACATGTAAGCATATGCACAGATACAAATATGGATATATGCATAAATATACTCATGCTACACATTCACACACACACACACACACACAGGCTGATATATGAGCATACACATTACACATACTTGTACATTTACACATAAGCACATATCCAGAG
>PIJE02002555.1:40000-64749 GCA_002895965.2 Coryphaenoides rupestris
TCACAGCAAGCAAGTTTGAATCGCTGTTGATGTGTCAAGTGAAAAATACTCGATGTGAATGGCATATTTCATGTTTTTAATATGTCTTCAATCATGCTCATAAACATTCTGTTCGCTTGCATTGACAATGGAAGGCAAACAAGCAAACATGACATGTGGCTATTTGCACACACATGCTGAATACACCGAGACTATGTGTAGACTTATCTACCAATATCCGACCCTGTGTGTTTTGCCTTTGAGAACAAACAGGAATAGCACATAAACTGCATGTGTGCGTAGACTCTCTGTTCTCTGCTGAGTGTCTCCTCTGTGGATTCCAGCGGGGATCTTCTGCTAACATGTCATTGCACTCTATTAGACTTTCTAAATCTATCGTCAAAGTCTCTGTAAGACAAAGCTGATGACAGAGCTGCACCCCCTCCCCCCTGCCAACTCTCTCTCTCTCTCTCTCTCTCTCTCTGTCTGCCTCTGTCTCTCTCTGTCTCTGTCTCTCTCTCTCATTCTCTGGCTCTCTCTCTCTCTATGTCTCTCTCTCTCTTGTCTGAAGCAAGCTGTGCATGTTAATGCATGCCTCTCTGCTGATGCACCGGCGTTCAGACATGAGGGGGAACAAAAGCACCATTCATCCGGGTGGATTTACTCTCTTTGAACTGAGATGGGTGGGCTAAGGTGGTTGTGCGCGTGTGTGCGTGCGTGCGTGCGCGTGCGTGCGTGTGTGCGTGTGCGTGCGCGTGCGTGTGTGTGCTTGTATGTTTCGGTGCTAGTATTTATATCTGTGTGTGTGCGTGTGCCCGTGTGCACATGCGGGCACGTGGGTTCCTGCATGTCATATAAGTAACTATGGTAACTATCGCTGGCATCAGGCTGTATTCAAGTATGTACTCCGTTATCTAGACAGAGCCACCTAGTGGGCAAAATAATAATGGATGTGAATCAGATCTGATCTTATCTTATCCCGATGTCTTCAAGAGTGAACCCAGGTGGGTTTACTGCTGGTGGTCTGCTGGTGGTCTGCTGGCTCAACACAGATTAGGGACAAGAAAAGATCAAGGGCAAAACACAGCTGAGCAATATTCTGCTCTACCAAGATGGCGAATGATTCACCGATCGAACACAGAGAACCAAAGCATAACCAGTATTAGTATTAGTAGTGTGTGTCTGCCACTCTGCCCTCATTTAACGTGTGTCTGGTATCCGTGTGTCTGGCATCAGGATGGTGTTATCCGGTACCGCATAGTGTCGGTACCGATCTCTCTCCTGAACCAAAGAGTCCCCCCCCCCCCCCCCATAACAACACAATCGCACAACGCGTGGCCGGGAGACGATGTGAGATGAGGGCCGTTCTAGCGGTCGTTCCACTGCTAAATATTTGACTGTGCTGATAGGGGCGCTCTATTCGCGTCCGTGAAACGTGGCAGGGTCTTGGTAAAGCCAAAACAAACCAGAGCCCAGTGCAAGCTATTGTACTTGGCAGTGATCTCAACTGCTAAACTCTCTCCCTCCCCCTCCCTCTCTCTTTCTCTCCCTCTCGCTCTCTCTCGGTTTTTCTCTCTCTCCCTCTTTCTCTCTCTCTCTCTCTGTCTCTCTGTCTCTGTCTATCCGTCTCCCTCTCCCCCTCTCTCTCTCCCTCTCCCTCTCCTTCTCCTCTGTCTATATCTCTCTCCATGTTGCTGTCTCTTTCTCTACCTCTCCCTCTCCCCCCCTCTCTCTCTCCTTTTCCCTCCCTCCCCCCCTTCTCTCTCACCTCCTGCCAAAGCGTGGTTTGCCCTTACTAGCCATAGCCCTGACGAATAAAAAAATGTTTGTTTTTTAGAGTTACGACCTTGACAGCCTTCCCAAAACTTTGTCTTTTGTAATCCCCTTTTACTGGAAGTGGCTGTCTAAACAGGCCTTTGTTCTCCCATTGCTAGGCAAGGATACCGCTCAGGTAAAGGTGTGCGTGTGCGCGTGCGTGTGTGCGTGTGTGTGTGTGTGTGTGTGTGTGTGTGTGTGTGTGTGTGTGTGTGTGTGTGTGTGTGTGTGTGTGCTGTGTGTGTGTGTGTGTGTGTGTGTGTGTGTGTGTGTGTGTGTGTGTGTGTGTGTGTCTGTGTCATAAATCGATGCCTTTATTTAATTTAGGTAGTAGTGTGTGTCCCCCCGCATGTACAACATCCTAGTCAGAAGTCCCCACAATGTAGCAAAAACGTCTGTGTGTGTGTGTGTGTGTATGTGTGTCGGCCTGTGTGTGTGTGTATGTGTGTGTGTATGTGTGTTGGCCTGTGTGTGTGTGTGTGTGTGTTAGAAAAACTATACAAGGGCACCATGGTTCTAAATGCGCTGGCTGACATTACAGCGAGTGGTATTCCACTCCTCGTGAGAGGCGGCCGGCAACAGTTGGAAAGGGTCCTCTGGTTGCACTAATTACCTCAGCAGAATCCGCCAACTTGTGTGTGTGCGCGCCGAGCGCATCATGTCACACTCAGCGCGCTCACTGTGGGCTGGTGTTTTTCCATGGGTGCGCGTGTGTGCGCGCAAGTGTGTGTGTGTAGCAGCAGCAGACACATCGCGCGCGGCCAATTGTGTAGCCGAGCACCCCGACCCGAGTGATTGAGGTGGAAACATAATGGTGATGGTGATGATCTCAATCTCAATCGTATTTTCGTCCCGCTTAACAAATGGCAAACCTTGTGCAAGTCATCCTGTGAAATCCAAATATTCACCCTTTTCGGTGATAAGTCATTAACCCGTGACCTAAACAGTGCCACACACACATGCACACACACATGCACACACACGCACACACACACGCACACACACACAAGCAGACACCTTCATTTTACTACCAGGTGTGATTAGCTGCACTGCATGCTGTTAAAAAATCATGTCATGTGACTACCCTCTGGTCCCAAGTGGGAGTGTCGTCCCCCCCCCCTCAGATGTATGATGGATAGATAAGCCTACCAGTTGGTACAGTCCACTGGGTAGACTGGTCTAGTCAACATGCATCTGAGCGGACACACTCACTTGTGATGTCACCGGAGCGTAGTCACATGACAATTTTGAAATGGCTGGTAATGGCTTATCACGCTCACATCTGATGGTAAAATAGGGGAATTTAAGGAAGCAATGGGGTTAACAAAAGGTTAATACATTATTTGAAGGCGTTATTATAACAATAGCCTTGCGTTATTGTTGAAATAAAGTGAAATAGAGCCCAAGTAAAATTCAAAACCATGAATAATAGCCTACCTGGATTTAGTTGGATTTGACTGGTGGTTATGCTACTAATCCTCATGCTTTGGGGAATGGGAATTTCCCTTTTTGTGTTGTTTACTCCAGTACCTTATTCTTTGCAACAACAAAAAAAAGCATGAAAACAAAATGTCTGTCAGAAGAAGGGTTTCCTGAAACCTCTTTTCCCCTGCTACAGGCTTTGAAAAACACTTGAACCACCAGCCAGAACATTGAGCCAATCCTTTATACAACAAAGAAGAAGCACATGAATACAATTTATATTTCTATGTATGTACAGTATATATATATGTATGTATATATATATATTTATATATATATATATTTATATGTATATATACTGTATGTATATATTGAATATATAGAGAGAGAGAAAAAAATCTAAGAAGCCATGGACCTCACACATGTCACATACCTGTGTTATGACAGGTGTGTGTGTGTGTGTGTGTGTGTGTGTGTGTGTGTGTGTGGTGTGTGTGTGTGTGTGTGTGTGTGTGTGTGTGTGTGTGTGGTGTGTGTGTGTGTGTGTGTGTGTGTGTGTGTGTGTGTGTGTGTGTGTGTGTGTGTGTGTGACACGGAGCGGCGTAGAGGGAGTACAGTGTGTAAAGTACAGGGAGTACACATGGTGCCTTCTGTTGGGCCGCCGGTCCTTACTGGCTCACGTCACACGTGTGTGCGGTGTTGTATGTGTGTGTGTGTGTAGTTGCAGTTCTCCGTTGACGGCGAACCAAGCAGTTTGACGTGAGAGCCGTGACATCATGGCGGCGATGGCCGTGGCCAGGAAATGAAAGGGTGGCTACGATTTAATGATTATATGAAGCAGGTGTGAGGGGAGGAGGGGGGGGGGGGGGGGCATGGGGCGGACAGAGTGATTGGACGTAATCAGCGGCAAGCATCGAAACCCAAAAACCCAAATGAAAGCAATGAAAAATACTGTGGCATGTGGAAAAGACACTATTTTGATAACCCCACGCACTCCACATCTTTCATCACACCCCTTTACACACACACACACACACACACACACACACACACACACACACACACACACACACACACACACACACACACACACACACCAACGCACACTCACACACACACGCACGCATACCGTATACCTCCAACTCTGAAACAATACACCTTTTGTTGAATGAGGTGTTTCTTGTTGAGGGAGCGGCTTCTTGTTGAGGGAGGGGCTTCTTGTTGAGGGAGGGGCTTCTTGTTGAGGGAGGGGCTTCTTGTTGAGGGAGGGGCTTCTTGTTGAGGGAGGGGCTTCTTGTTGAGGCAGGGGCTTCTTGTTGAGGGAGGGGCTTCTTGTTGAGGCGGGGGCTTCTTGTTGAGGCAGGGGCTTCTTGCCGAAAATGAAACCAGCTTTTGTTCAACAAAAGGGAAAAAAATACAGACAATTTGTGCTAGCGTGCTAACATGTTCCCTCCCTCCGTGTGTGTCCCCCCCCTTCTTCCTTTTAATTGTTCCAGCCACCATGAAGCACAAGCAGAGTGTCATGTGTCCCAGCGGGAACGGACCGACCCGGAACGGCTTGGAGGCTGCCTCCTTCTCCGAGGGTGACCTCCTGCTCCAGGTAACCCCTCCCCTCCCCTCCCCCTCCACACACACACACACACACACACATACACACACACACCTGTGACACACAAGAGGGGGGTGGGGGGGAAGCAATCAAAGGATGTGTCGTGTAAACGCACATGGAGGGAAAAACAACACACAATACCCAGCGGGTGCCGGAGGGTTACTATCGGCTGATGCAACGCGAGGCTATGTATACAGCAGAACAAATGAACACACTGACTGATGTAGGTCTATTTACTTATTTATCCAAGCGGTTCGAGGCGAGTGCAAGCCCATATTGATATTGAAGACCTGCAGGCAGTACCAGGCTTGTTACCCATTCCACTTCATCACGGTCGACTGAAATGTGGCACATCGGACGGATTGCGGCCGTGCCATGTGTACACATACACACGGTGCAAGGAGGGGCATCGTAAAATTAAAAAAAACAGTCGAGCTCGGTTTTGGCATGGGCTGTTGCTTTACTTCCTTCATAGGTTGCCAGATTGGGAAACACAGTGCAGGAGTCTGAATGCCAAGTTTCACAACTGTCACAACTGGTTCCCATCGTAATATAAGCAATCACCTCCAACCTAAACTTTACATGAGCCCATGTGACACGAACCAGAGGGGCCGTCCTACTGCTTATCGAATGGACTCTATTGATTTGAGGTGCAGAAAATAGCCATCAAAACAATAATATTTGTTCTTCCGCTCTACTTGTTTGCTTTTGTGGCGCAAACGGACCGCAAATAGTAAAACTTCAAAAATATGTAAATACTATGCATACATTTACAGTTGGTATAACATACAATAGTATGTTTATAAAGATTATATATATGCATATTATGTATATATACAGTAAATAGTATGTTTACTAAAAAGAAAATAAAGAAATCCATATTGCCCAAATGTGAACACACAGCAGATGAGAAGCGGTGTTTATTTGCGCGCTAATCTGCGTGTCTGTCAGGACCTGATCCCACGGCACCTCCATTCACCAGGAAGTTATGACAGGTGAAACATTCAGCTCGGCCACCACTTGCCAAGCGGCCCGCCATGGTCCGTGGCGCTCGACAAAAAACCTCCGTTGGCCACACGGCGCCGTGTTGACTCACACTCGTGTGTCAGGTGCATATTTGTGTTTTTTCTTTTTTATTACATTTTTTTTGTACCCTTACACCGATGAGTGGCGTGTTTGGCTTTTCTCTCACACCGCCGAGCCCACGCCGTCGTCTGCTGCCCGGGACAAAAGACGCCCGGGCAGAGGAGCTGCTGCTGCTGCTGCTGCTGATGAAAGCCCCGCTGCAGAGTCAGTCAGTCAACACGGGGCACACAACATGTCCTCCGTCAGGCGTTGCTCAACCATGATTTATGTTCATGGATATGAGCTCCAGTCGGGCATTGTTACGCTTGCCAAATGTATGTTGTTGTTGTTATTGCTGGTGCTGTGTGTTTGTCTTTTTTTTCTCTTGACGTATGCATGTGTGTGTGTGTGTGTGTTGGTTTGCGTGTATGTGTGCACATGTGCGTATCTCTCTCTGTGTGTTGTGTGGTGGTGTGTGTTGGTGGCGTGTGCGTGTGTGTTAGGGCTGAACAATTAATAAATCTTATCGAAAATCGGAGTGACGCCTGCAGTTTTTTGTATCCTTGGGTGAACTGCGTGAGGGTTAGAAAGTGCTAACCCAATTATGAAGTGAGAGTACTGCAGAGGTGCCCTGGGTACAGTTTGGTTCTGCTCCAGATGTAAGAAAACATATGGTTTGTTTTGATACAGACCGCCAACAAATGTCACATCATGATTTTTAATTTTTTGTTCAGTGAAAGATTAAAATTCCGCAAATCCCACAAATTGAGTGAATGCAGTATCAGCAATTCCTATATCTGTCAAAATAATCACAATTATAAATTCCCCCCATAGTCATTCAAGCCGTGTTGTGTTGTGTGTGTGCTGTGTGTGTGTGGTGTGTGTGTTGTGTGGTGTGGTGTGTGTGTGTTGGTGTGCGTCGCGCCCGACAACGTTGCGCGTGGTGGCGCTGTGCCGTGCGCGTGCGTGTGTGTGTGCACATACATGTCTATGCAAGCCTGTAGTCTCCTCCATGTGTGCTCATGTGACCCGTGTGGCCTGTTGTCTGACCGTCTGTCTGTTTGTTTCCAACGCGGTGCAGGTCCTGAACGGCTTTGTGATTGTGGTCACCACCGACGGATTGGTCTTCTACTCCTCTCCCACCATCCAGGACTACCTGGGCTTCCACCAGGTGAGAAGAAGGGCACATGCCACGCCCTCACGGGGAGGGGGGGGCGGATGGATGGGGCTCACTGACACATTGGCGTCTTAACCGCAGTGCGACGCCTCACGGTGTGAAAATGTTACAATCGTTCACGTTGTTAATGAGTCGTTGACAGGCTGTTGAAGTGTTGGCGCTTGGGGAGTGGTTGAGTTCAGATCGTTTGATCGATGAAAAGTCGCTTTCTTTTGGTTGTGGGCTTTTTCTCGGATAGTGCCGAAAGTTTGCGTTGGTTCAAGGAGTAAAAAAAATCGTTTTAATTGTTTTTTTTAATCGGTTGTTAATTAGTGAAAATGTGGGCAGAGTAAGGAATGAATTGGGATAAGTCCAAACGTTTCATTCATCATCAGAGAAAGGCCTGTGCATTTTAACATCTGTCAAAATGTGCAGGCGTTGATGAAAATGCCTCATAGCAAATCTGCAATCTCACTTTAATCTCTTGGCGGTAATTATTACAGTGGGCATACCTCAATCAGACATGTCTCCTTTTTTTCGTTTTCCAAAGACGGGGCAAGATTTAACATGTGTTTGTTCGTAGGGGTAGTCCATTTTGAATACACAGTATATTGTACTATGGTACATGTGTTTCTAATTATCTCTGTCTTCTTTCATTATCTCTCTTGCATCTGCACTGGCACACAAAGCCCACAATAAAGTTGTTACGCAATCTTGGGGTTAGGCGCTCTCTCTCTGTTGCGGTAATGTACACTGCGCACAGTGACCTACACAACAGGCATTTTCAGTTTAGAACCTGAGAAATACGATTTGACGCTTCCATGCGCCGTTTCTGAGTGCGCACGTCTCGGAGCAACCGTCGCAGTTTGAACAAAAAGCAAGACAAAAAACAAGAAATCCAACAAACTGGTGCTCAAAATGGCTGAGCGGGGCTGTAGTTCCGTGGTCCTTCTCATCTCACGAGGTAGGCATTGTGTGATTTCATGTCGGGCTCCACTCTGCTGACAGCTCAGTGTGATGGCTCATTGTTAGTGGTCTGTGACAATCTCAAAGGAAGAGGCTGCTGCTCATGTTGTCTAAGCCACACCAGATGGACCATCCACCGCCCCGTATAATCACTGCTCGCCCAGACTGACGTGGCCAAGCCCCGTCCTTGGTGCGCAGATAAAATCGGAACAAGTTTTGTCAAGTTAGTCATTTGTAACACAAAGCTATAATTTCGCAGTGTAAACATTACAAGTGCTATTAGGTTTAAATCCAAAAGAATTAACTCCCACAAGCAAAACCTTCCCATTTAGGTTTAATTTAAGGAGCATGAGAGCGTTGTGTTTCACCTGGAGAGGAAAACAAAACATGGGGAAATGTGTATGTGACGACGCAGTGTTTTTCCCGTCTGTTCAAAAATGCCGATCCTCTGCCAAACCGCAAACCTCATAGAACCTCTTTCTCTTAAACTGAGCTGTGGTCTTTCAGGAACAAACAAACCAGTGGGGCTTCTGTATGTGTTCCACTTTCCACCAGTAGTGCCGACACTACTGGTGGGGCGCGGAGACAGTCGCGCTCGAAGTACAAAGTACGGCTGTGATGAGCTTGTTGGCGTCCCGTTGGTGGGTGGGAGAGGGAAAGAGTTGCAAGAAAGATTACTTATGACAATGACATCAAACAATATCATCCCTTTAATATAACTTCCTTTGTTATGAAGGTTGACGCCTTTGCTTATGTACCGTATATATATGCATGCAAAACAAAGTGGTGGTATTATTAAGGTACTGTGCATTCTGAGCTCCGTGGCTTGAGACAATAACAATTATAAACTAGTGTTAGTTCTCATCATAATTAAATCTTGTACACATTTAAAAAAGCTATGAAACATATATGTTTTTAATTATCCACGCTTACATGTCACTTCATTCATTTTTCCCGCGAAATCTGACACGACTCAAATATAAGAGAAATCACCCAGAAGCTGTTCTACGCAACAGAGAGTCAGGGAAGTTCTCATGTTTTAACTTCAACCACAGCCTGCTCACAAACTGGTGATTTAAAGTGATTTGTGCTGTAACCTTTTAAATACAGACAAGTTAAAATGTGACATACAAATAATGGGTACAGCAATGACAATCAGCTGCGTTGTGTCTCCGCTTTCCTGTGTGTGCAGTCGGACGTGGTCCACCAGAGCGTGTACGAGCTCATCCACACGGACGACCGCGCCATGTTCAGAGAGCAGCTGCACTTCGCCTTCAACCCCAAACCCTATGTGGGCGATGACAGCGGAGACGGTACGTTGACCTCTGGACCCCCCTTTTGCGATCCTCCCACCACTCTCACACACACACACACACACCACACACACACACACACACAACACACACACACACACACACACACACACACACACACACACACACACACACACACACACACACACACACACACACACACACACACGACGCAACGAGTATCTTCTTCTTGAACTGTAAAAAAAACAACAACAACAACAACAACATTGTGCATTAATTGTGCCCTTTTATGAAAACTGTTTTTTGGAGAATAATGGTAATGAAACCCATGAATTACTTGATTTCATGTTGGCCCCTCGTCACCGCGAACATAACACCCTCATGTCGACATTCTTCCACCCCCATTTTCCACCAGAGCAAAAACCAAAACAAAAAATTCTTGGTTGATTATGCCATGGGTCTGCAGAAAGGCTTTATACTTAACCATAATGGCGCTGTTTGAGTCGTTTTGGCTAACTTCCTGTCCGTTTTGGCAGTTAACACTCCCCTCCCTCCTCCCCACAAACACCACTGTGTTTCCTGCAGGGGGGCGGGGGGGGGGGGGGGGGGGGTAGACCCGTGTTACCCACCAAATACTCTGTATCAGTGATGGCTGTCTATTTAAGAAAGACCTTTTATTTGATTTGTTTTAACAAATAAATATCGCTTAGTACGCCTTTAAGCTACTTTGATTCAAAGACCAAAAAAACACAGAATTGATGGCTGCGGTGTCATTGTATTTTATTTTAGTTTTATTTTATATTTTGTAGGGTTATTTTTATTTGTTTAAAGTGGTGCAAAGCATTGCAATCGTCGAGTTTGCAAAATTGTGTATGGAAAATTCAAATAAATTCAACTCGTGATCCCAAAAAAAACAGAAGCTGCCGCCAACGTTGCCCACTGATGTCTGTTGGGAGTCGTCGTGAATCATACTTTGTTGTTGTTGTCTGTCTGTTAGTGACGGCCCTGCAGTGCACCAGCGAGTCGGTGAAGTACGACACCGAGAGACTCCCCCCGGAGAACTCCTCCTTCCTGGAGCGCAGCTTCGTGTGCCGCTTCCGCTGTCTCCTGGACAACTCCTCCGGCTTCCTGGTAGGCGCGGGCATCTCGTTTGCATGTTGGCTGGTGGTTAGTCTGCGTGGTGGCGCCAGTGGGAATTTTACTAGCAGGTCATGGCGCAATGCGTGTCTGGTGTGTGTGTGTGTGTGTGTGTGTGTGTGTGTGTGTGTGTGTGTGTGTGTGTGTCTGTGTGTCTGTGTGTCTGTCTGTCTGTCTGTCTGTCTATGGTAAATAAGATAAGATAGAACTTTATTAATCACAAAGGACATTCTTGTGCCAGAGGTTGCTCAAAATACCAACAACGTAAGCATAGCAATAGAATAATAAACAATAGAGTAATAATGAACAATAAATGCATGTACATCAACATTGTATGCATATACATATCCATATGTAATTTTTGTGTGCTAATAGTTTTTTTTAATACAAATTGGAACACATGGATACAGTATATCGCTAATTTAGTGCTATATTCTAATTTCCTTAGGATTATTCATTCTTTAGGCTTATTCACTGTAAATTTGTAAATGTATTGTTTTATTTTAGCATTCTATTGTTTATTACTCTATTGTTTATTATTCTATTGCTATGCTTATGTTGTTGGTATTTTGAGCAACCTCTGGCACAAGAATTTCCTTCTGGATTAATAAAGTTCTATCTTATCTTATCTCTCATCTTATTTTCCCCTTGCATCCAAGTGTCTCATTGTGTGAGCTTAACAACAGCCATAGTGTTGTGAAGAGATCCCGCTCACGGCTCACACTCTCCTCCTCTCCTCTCCTCTCCTCTCCTCCTATCCTTCTCCCCTCTCCTCCTCTCCTTCCAGGCTCTGAAGTTCCAAGGGCGACTGAAGTACCTGCACGGCCAGGGCGTGATGAGCGAGGACAGGTCGCACGCCCAGTCTCAGCTGGCCCTGTTCAGCATCGCCGTGCCCGTGCAGGCGCCGTCCATCCTGGAGATCCGCTCCAAGATGCTGATCTTCCAGACCAAGCACAAGCTGGACTTCACCCCCATCGGCGTCGACAACAGGTGACACCTTTGTTGTAACTGCTGCTACAAACTGAGCATGTAAGGTGGACTGTAGTCGCTGCAAAAAGGTTCACTCAGGTTCACATTGACACAGCTCAGGGAAATGTGGTGTTTCCGTTTGGCCAAATGTGTCTGGCTGACAGGATGTTAGGCGGCAGTCCCCGTCACTATGTGAAACAACAGCAAAAGCAACAGTGAAAGTCGGTAAATGTCATAGCACATAGCACATAGAAGTCTTTTACTGTTTACTGTGGCATTTTCTTTTGTGCCATTTTAATGTCAGGGCGCCCTCCCCCCCCCCCCCCCACACACACACGCAAATGTTCCACCAAAACAAGTTCCCCTTTGACACTATTTTGCAAGGAGGGCACCGACCGTCGCTGCATCCTGGGCTCAGCGCCGCCCATGCCGACTGTGATTGGTTTAAAGATATAGGAATGAGATACAGTAGGTGTGGGCAATGCAACTCCACCATTAACTAAGTTGGGGTCAACATGTTGGTCTGCGCTGAGCTGCACCCCAGAGACACACAGAGCGCCAACAACAACAACAACCACTGCTGCTGTTTTTTCACACCATGTCCCTGAAGGTGATAGATGGAGAAAAGGTCAAGTAAGGTGAAGTAATCAATTAAAAAAATATAGAGGTACTGTGCGTAACAAATTCCTTCTCATGGCTGACCCCTTCGGCTGGAAGTGAACTGCACCACCACTACTTGACGGTGTTGGGATCGGCAGCTGACTACACAATAATAGAAACTGGACAAAGCTAACTAATCTTTCTATCAGGAGTGTGCTTAGATGTCACTTCCTTCCATTTTCCTGACAAAACCGTCACCAGTTGAAATATGACAGAAATCAGCCCACAACACAGCCTGTTCTCGGAAATGGAGAGGGTTGGGGAAGGTCTCATGTTTTACATTTAATTACAACCTATTCACAATTTAAAACAATCTATGCATGTAAATGTGAAGTCCCTTTAAAAGGAAGGTTTTTTCCCTTCCTTTGTTAGTTTACAATCTGCCATTACATGGTTTTTGTTTCTTACCGTTAGCTTTAACCTTGTTTTTTTTTTTACAATCCAAGTCGCAGTTCATTTTTGTTAGTTTTTTAGCTTCGTTGTTTAACGTTATGCATATGTGTGTTGTCGTTTTCTTAATCAAGTCACCCAATTCGCACATTGTTCTTCTTGCTCCACATGAAACGCCAGTAAGAATGTTTGAACCTTTCTGCGCAGTGTGAAACGGTGTGTGTTTTCCCATAAAGCCGCAGCTGAGCACAACAAGGTCCTGACTCATTTCGTTGGAAGACGCACACAAAAAAAGATTTGACTCACATGCCGCAATGTCCATCACTTGGTTTCCTGTTTCTGGTTTAAGCTGCGTGCGTGCGAGTTTAATGCGAAGACATTTGTACACACCGTTACCCTGACTGGGATGGAAGGATAAACAAATGAAATCGATCAATTGAATTCATCTCCACAATTGGCCGACATGTTGGACTTGGAGATTAACATCGCTCCACAGATCTGCGTAAAGTTTACTTAAGCACACAGACGGCATCCCTCCACAGACTAGTCGAGTCTAGTAGAGAAATCCTATTATGCTCAGCATGTCTGGAATACTCCAATCTGACCTAAATGACCGTGAAATTGTGTTTTCCGTTGCGTAAGAAAAGACCCCGTTGTGGGTTTGTCATGTGTGTCGCTGAGCGGCGGACTTGACGATAACTGAAGTCCAAGACAAAGAAGGATTTGTTGCAGAAGTTGCTTCTCAGACCCATGGTTTGGGTTGAAATTAGCTTTGACTTGTTAACAGTTTTATTAAAGATTCCAAAGTCAAGGGGTGTTTTTTTTTTCCCAATTCCAACCAGCTATGAGTGGTGCTGTCCAACACCTAAATATGTTTATTGGCGAATATTTCCACATTCACCATTGCTATCCGCTGTCTGTTGGTTCACCCGTAACGTCAACCGTTTGTTTAATGCTAATGCTCAGGCTAACTCATGTTGTGTCTGTCTTGATTGCAGGGGGAAGGTGGTTCTGGGCTACTCGGAGTTGGAACTGTGTATGCACGGCTCGGGCTACCAGTTCATCCACGCGCTGACATGATGTACTGCGCCGAAAACCACTTGCGCAGTACGTTGGCATCAACCTCACACACCTACCGTGCTCATATATGTAGATTACATGCTAATAGGTTGTGTTCTTGACGACTACTGGCTCCTACGCAACATTCAAAGTTGTAAGTTCGCGCTGTGATGGACACCAGGTCATAAACGTACAAAATCATGTAGGGTGGAATTTGGCATCAGGATAAGTGAAACATAGTCGTGGTTTTTGCTGTTTCATAACTTTGCTCCGCTGTCTTAGTGTGTTGTAGCTTTGCACTGTGACAAGCATGTTGGCAAATACCAGCAGTGTGCTAATATTAATCGTGTTTTGTAGTGAAGCTCAGAGCGCACAAGTGTACCAAACACAGAGAGTAAATGGAACATGACAGAAACAAACCAGCTACTTCATACATTGTTTGCTTTCTCTATGTTACAGTGATGAAGACCGGCGAGAGTGGGCTGACGACTTTCCGACTGTTGTCTAAAATGAATGGCTGGGTGTGGGTGCAGGCCAATGCCAAGTTGGTGTACAAAGGTGGAAGACCTGACTTCATCATCGCGCGCCAGAGAACTTTAGTGTAAGTGTTGTGATCCTGTCATTACCCAAATTAGGATCTCGCAGACATCCCGTATGCAAAGGACCCTTACAGAATGAATTAGAAGCACAAATAGAAAAAGAAAAAAATTATAATAAGTGTCTCCATTTCCATTTCATGTACGATCCGATTTTTTTTAGGATAGAGGTGTAAAATTTTTGACAGAACTTGAAATGGCAAGAATTGCCTCCAGACCTGTTGGAACACGAGCCTCCTGCTCGTGAACAGTGTTGCTCATTGTCACTTCCCTTGCATCACTCTCCAGCAATTCCGAGGGAGAGGAGCACCTCTGCCAGCGGCGGCTGCAGCTGCCCTTTAACTTCACCACCGGGGAAGCTCTGCTCTACGATGTGGGCCCCTCCCTGGACATCACACAGCTGCAGACCAACCAAGACTTCTCCAGTGGCGACAGCGGCGACCAGCAGAAGGAGGTCGGCGGGCTACTGGGCTGCTTCCTCAACCAGGACAAGAACATCTACATCCAAGAACAGGAGTCCCAGCTGCCGGTGGACCACGTGTTCATGGAGAGCCGGGCGATGGTCAACGTGCCCAGCGATCCCTGGCACGATCTGGGGCTGAGGGGCAACACCAGTGGAAACGTGGCCATCAAGGAGGAGGGCGACCCGTCGGTGGTGGCCATGATCGATGCCCTGGAGAACCTGGCCCAGGACGGGGAGCTCTGCGTGGCCCTGGAGGGTCTGGACGTGGACCCCAGTGAAATGATGGAGTGGGAGAACACCCTGCAGCGGCTCAGTCAGCGAGGAGGACGACGACAACAACTGCACCAAGTACGAGCTGGAGAGCCTGCTCAATAACGACATTTTTGCCTACATGGACAAAATTTTGTTTAAGGAAATTACAGACACTAATTTAAATGGCCAGTCTAGCTGCTTTTTCGGCCGTCAACACCCAAGGAGTTCCCTTCGGTCAGACGACTCAGTACACCGGCTCCAGGAGCATTTGTGAGATGATGATGTTAATCCAGGAACCGATCAGCGATGCCAATGCTCACTCTCCCCGCAAAGGCCTCAGCCCGGCAGTACCCGCAGCCTGCACACAACGCCACAGCGAGCGAGACCAGGGCCAGAACCTGGCCCGGCAAACGCCCGCAATGTTTAGCAGCACTCAGAAACTCTCCCATTTTGATCCCCCGATGGGTGCGGGCATCCCAGTGTCCCCGCCAATACCAAGCTGCTCACAGACTTTTTTCAAACCCTTCGGGGAACCTGCCGGCTCTCGGCCTTCCCACGCCGCCATTGGGCAGCCAACGAGCAGCGGCCTTTTCGAACCTTGTGGACAGGTGTCTATCGGCCACTATCAAGGGGTCCCTGGCCAGGCACCCTCCAACCAGGTGCTGTCCAACCCAGCGCTGTCCAACCAGATGCTATCTAACCAGACACTGCCCAACCAGACACTGCCCAACCAGACACTGCCCAACCAGGCGATGTCCAACCAGGTGATGTCCAACCAGGCGATGTCCAACCAGGCGCTGTCCAACCAGACGCTGTCCAATCAGGTGCTGCCCAATCAGGCGCTGTCAAACCAGGTGATGACCAACCAGTCGCTGTCCAACCAGGCGCTATCCAACCATGCGCTATCCAACCAGCGCTGCCCAACCAGATGATATCTAACCAGATGATATCTAACCAGATGATGTCTAACCAGATGATGTCTAACCAGATGATGTCTAACCAGATGAATGTCTAACCAGATGATATCTAAACCAGATGATATCTAACCAGATGATATCTAACCAGGCGATGAACCAAACCAGGCGATGTCCATCCAGGCGATGTCCAACCAGGCGATGTCCAACCAGGCACTGCCCAACCAGATGCTATCTAACCAGATGATATCCAACCAGATGATATCCAACCAGGTGCTCTCCAACCAGACACCTAACCAGGCACTGTCCAGCCAGTTCCCTCCAGCCACGTTCCTCTCATGGTCATGCCCTACAGCTCCAATGGCTGCCCAATAGACATGTACAACCCACCGGTTCCAGTTCACCAACCGGCCATCCACGTGGCGACCAGCATGGCAGCGTCTGTGCCGTCCATAATCCCTCAAAATGACTTTTCCTTGCCGGCCAATCCCATCGAAAACAGCGCCCTTAATCTCTTCGCTGGCGACTGCCTGGTGCAGGGCGGTGCCCCATTTCAAACACACAGCAACCACAGAGTACCGCAGTGGCAGCAGCAGAACCTGCTGCAGCAACAGCAGCAGCAGCAGACTCTACCCCATGCCGGCATCACTCAGAACGCACACACGCTGCCAGTTGGCAGCCACAGCCAATCCTCAGAGAGCCAACGACTCGCTGGCCTCTGGGCACAGAATTATAATGGAGGGAACCCCCCTCCTCCACAGCGGACCTCTCCCAGCAGCTGCATGCTGGACAAGCCCTCGCGTTCTCCTGCTGTGCACCCCCTCGGCCATCCTCACCACGCTCTCACCAACTGCAACCCGGCCACCGCTAACGGCACAGGCCTGGCTCCCGCCATGCTGCCGTGCCAGAGGGCCAATGAGTCCCCTCTGCAGCAGCAGCAGAGTCCTCCAAAGGGCTACGTCCCCTGCGGCCAAGGGCCAGCAGGTATGCCCTTGGTGGGCACCGTGCCCCTCGGCCAAGAAAACGCCGGCAGCACACCGTCTGGTCGGCAGCTCCTGCAGCCTAACGTCTCCTTGGCTACGCCAGAAGATTGCCACCACATGCAGCACTACCTGGATTGCAACAAACATGCGCCGGTAAGCCCAGCCCACCACACCTCCTCTCGCTGTGTGCCGCGGTTTAGTCAGAGTTTATATTTTACAACGGAGTTAGTTTGGTGTCCCGTATAGAACAATGCATTGAGAAGCTATTTACTTCACGGCCATGGGTTGGGGTGTCTCAAACTTTATCTTTTGAACCTTAAAACTTCTGCTTTGTAGTTAAATATTCCTATATCAAACAGGATTCAGCTTGGCTAACTCTGTAAACGAAATGTCAAAATGATGATTGTATGTACGTGTGCAATAAACTATCCACATAGACAGCAGCAAGGGATTAGTTTGTCTCAGATGTGTCCATATTTCCCCCCCCCCCTCCCATCCCCTACTAAACATGGGTCATACACTTTTTTTTTTCTTGTCTTCCATAACAGATGCTGAGCCTCCCTGCTGAAGATAGCGACTTGCTTGCCATACCTCCCCTCGTCGACGGGAATCTGTACTTTGCCGACCAGTCGCAGCTCAACTGTTGCAACTTCTGATCATGCGAGGCACGGTCCCCCTAAAACCCCAGTGAGGGGCGTGCGGCCGGCCAGGACCACGTTTACTTAACAAAGCCCTTATCAGTGCTTAGCCACGCTTCTTCGGATGTGATCATCAAAAAAAAACCAATTCTTTGTTTAATTTTTGTTATCATTATGATTAATATTATGTACTGTATAAAAAAAAGTGCAGTAGCCAGTGTGCCTTGAGTAATAATGAAGTATGAAGCCACAAGTGCATTTATTAAGGAAGGAACTTGAGCCAGCTAGGGACATTGGCTAAGTTTTCTCTACTTTACCAAAGGACTTCAGTTTTAAAGGCAATCCGAAAAGGTCGTCTATTTTTCCTTCGAACCCTAAGGACCGATATCACCCGTGGATAATATTGACCCTCAAGTTTTGAATGCATGAAATGCATTTAAAGAGCAAGAGAAAACCTGTCTCTCCCTTTTCCAAGAAACATGTCTGCCACATTTGCTATACAAATGGTGTCTGCGGTTGAATTAAGACACTCATTTAGTATAACAAAAAAAAAAATTGGGTTTTTTCTCTCTCCTCGCCCCACTGTACATAAAGCGTTTTGGAATGAAACAACTATACAGGATTTATATCTTTGTTAAAAGTCTAATTTGTGGAATCTTTTATTTGTGTTGGTCAACATCCTAATCGTCTGTTGTGTTGTGTCAATGAGTAACCTTGCACTTGCTCTATATACAATAAGATGCAGCATATGAAACAATAGTGTGTGTCTGAAAAACAATACAATTAACAACTAAACTTTGTTTCATATTTAGGGGCCGGTTTCGGGCTTGATTAATTGTATCTGCCGCCATGTACAAACCCCTTTTTTGTCTGAGGCATGTTTTTATCTTGTTGAAGAAAAAAAAAAAAAGGAACAATTTAATTCCGGTGTATGTGCTATAGATGAAATGTTTCAGAAAAATAAGCATTTGGGGTGCACTGATAACTGTTTGTGCGTGCTATCTCCAGCCAGATAAAGGCTACCAGTATATCAAATTTTCTAAAATACAAAAATGTGAGACCAAATATTTATACACCCCAAAATGAAAGTATCAAAGCTCGATGTTTCCCCCATTTTGTAGACGGAAGCATCCTAGATTTCTCTAATAGAGACAAAAACATAATGTAGCTCCAAACTAATAGTCTTAGTTTGTATCGCTCCCTAAATCAGTATTGGTATCATGTATCCCAAGTGGCACCCGTAGTCATTGTTATTTATTTTCCCTGCCATGCCTTCATACTTCTCAATACTAATTTGGTATTATATACCCACACTTAGCCTTATAGGACCATGTAACCTTACACCTTTCTGCTTATGCTTCTCTCGCCTGTGAAACTGGCTAGGAAAGTGACGAGACAAGTCGTCGACACACCTCTCAGTGGGTGTCCTTCGACGACAAAGATACCGGACTCCTTTTTAAGCAGGAAAGTGACGAGACAAGTCGTCGACACACACACTCTCAGTGGGTGTCCTTCGACGACAAAGATACCGGACTCCTTTTTAAGCAAACAGCACACGTCGGTAGATAAATGAGTTGGATCTGTAACAAGTGCCTTGTATTGCCCCTGTAGTTTGCCTCTTGCCATGCGGTGGCCTGCGAGGGTGACCCCGCCCCCCCCTCCTCCTTATTTCGTGGCTCTCACATAGGAGAGCAGATCAATGCGACGTCCTTTCTTCTGGCCTACTTGATGACAGGGAGATGAGGCAGAACCACGGCTGTGGGTTCTACTCCCCCCCCCACCACCACCACCACCACCACACACACCCCGCCCCCCTTCCATAGCTTTTACTTTTTGTAAACTTTTTTAAATAGGGTCAAAAACAAAACGCCTTTGCTATTCTGTTTGGACGTTTGTGCATTGTTCTGACTGTGCCACATGCTATAATAACCATTATGACATGGAATACTGGGGGGGGGGGGCTTACGCTATCCACGCTGTGTTTTCATGCATTTTTTTTCTATGTTTCTGTATCTGCTAAAAACTACAATACCCTGTCTTCTGTGAAACTCCCCCCCCCCCCCCCCCCCCCCAAAACTACAATACCCTGTCTCCTGTGAAACTCCCCCCCCCTCCCCAACGTTATATAGTTTATTATATACACTTGTATTTAGCCTACTATACATTAGTCTATGTAACATCCTATACTGATAAAAACCAAGCCTTTTGACAATTGTTTTTTTTATATTAAATATATTTGCAATGATTTGCATTATGCTACCATGATTTTATGCAATTGTGTTGCGATTAAATGTTATGAATGAATCTCATCATTCATGGCTATAACGCTGTAGTACATCATAAGACAGTGGGGCAACATCGGTTTAGGCATCAAACACCAAGCGTTTAGTCGCGAGAGGCATGGATGTCCAAACTGCACTTATCTCGCGCTCAAACGCATTTTGCAGCCACGCACACAATGAACCTCATAAGACGCTATTGCCCAATGATCCCTCTGTATGTATCTTGTGCTGGTGCACCTCTACTTGCTTCCCTACCGTTTTGGAGTTGGGGGGTTATTGCATTCGAGAGTAGTTCACAATTCATTTTCACAATAGGCGCTTGTGTGTTTCTAAGCGGTTAAACAGTAAAAGGTGATGGGTCTTCACAACTTTCATAAACGATTTTTGGTTGTATCTTGTGCTGGTGCACCTCTACTTGCTTCCCTACCGTTTTGGAGTTGGGGGGTTATTGCATTCAAGAGTATTGCCCAATGATCCCTCTGTATGTATCTTGTGCTGGTGCACCTCTACTTGCTTCCCTACCGTTTTGGAGTTGGGGGGTTATTGCATTCGAGAGTAGTTCTCTAATAAGCCAATTCCAACTGGCATTAAATTCAACTAAAGTGGCTGACTTGTTGTTTCTATAGCCTGTCTAAACTTTACAGTAAAATGTGAATTGCCTCTCTTTCCAATTTCAGGAAACGTTTATGAGCACCTTACGTGTTTGTGTGGGCATGACGTAACTCAATAAGACCGTGGGGCAACCTCGGTTTAGGCATCAAACACCCAGCGTTTAGTCGCGAGAGGCATGGATGTCCAAACTGCACTTATCTCGCGCTCAAACGCATTTTGCAGCCACGCACACAATAACCTCATAAGACCGCTATTGCCCAATGATCCTTCTGTATGTATCTTGTGCTGGTGCACCTCTACTTGCTTCCCTACCGTTTTGGAGTTGGGGGGTTATTGCATTCGAGAGTAGTTCACAATTCATTTTCACAATAGGTATTATGATCCCTCCGTATGTATCTTGTGCTGGTGCACCTCTACTTGCTTCCCTACCGTTTTGGAGTTGTATTGCATTCGAGAGTAGTTCACTCGACGTGGGGTCTCTGTGTGTCTCGCGGTTGTTGTTGTTGTTGGTGACGACGACAAAAAAGTGTGGTACAGGGACTTCCACTATCTACCTCTTTTCCAGTTCATTCCACTTCATTAGTTAATTTTTTTATATCTCCATGACACGCATTGTTTAAGGAAGAGTACCGACTGGGGAAGCCGACCTTCACTTGACGTGGTGGTGATGAACTGCCACAACCCTAGCCGTCGACTGATGTGTTATTATCTTTGACCTGTTTCGATTGATTAGAAAGATAGTCCTCACACGAATCTACAGTGAAGGAAGGTAAAAGGACTGTTTTGGCAGTGGTCAACTTTATACTGTCTTTAGTCGGGTGTTGTGTCGGACAAGAGCCTTTACCTCTCCCAACCCCTTCCAGAGTACAAAATGTAAATTAATGTTGGATAAGTGTTAAATTTTGTTAGATACGTACATTTACACTTCAGGGAAATTTTCCTTCCAAAAAAGGGAAGGAAACAATCAAATGTTAGACGGTAATGTACCAAAAACAAAGAATGGCAATCGAAATTGGAACAACCTTGTTTTTTTTTTTACAATCCAAGTCGCAGTTCATTTTTGTTAGTTTTTTAGCTTCGTTGTTTAACGTTATGCATATGTGTGTTGTCGTTTTCTTAATCAAGTCACCCAATTCGCACATTGTTCTTCTTGCTCCACATGAAACGCCAGTAAGAATGTTTGAACCTTTCTGCGCAGTGTGAAACGGTGTGTGTTTTCCCATAAAGCCGCAGCTGAGCACAACAAGGTCCTGACTCATTTCGTTGGAAGACGCACACAAAAAAAGATTTGACTCACATGCCGCAATGTCCATCACTTGGTTTCCTGTTTCTGGTTTAAGCTGCGTGCGTGCGAGTTTAATGCGAAGACATTTGTACACACCGTTACCCTGACTGGGATGGAAGGATAAACAAATGAAATCGATCAATTGAATTCATCTCCAAATTGGCCGACATGTTGGACTTGGAGATTAACATCGCTCCACAGATCTGCGTAAAGTTTACTTAAGCACACAGACGGCATCCTCCACAGACTAGTCGAGTCTAGTAGAGAAATCCTATTATGCTCAGCATGTCTGGAATACTCCAATCTGACCTAAATGACCGTGAAATTGTGTTTTCCGTTGCGTAAGAAAAGACCCGTTGTGGGTTTGTCATGTGTGTCGCTGAGCGGAGGACTTGACGATAACTGAAGTCCAAGACAAAGAAGGATTTGTTGCAGAAGTTGCTTCTCAGACCCATGGTTTGGGTTGAAATTAGCTTTGACTTGTTAACAGTTTTATTAAAGATTCCAAAGTCAAGGGGTGTTTTTTTTTTCCAATTCCAACCAGCTATGAGTGGTGCTGTCCAACACCTAAATATGTTTATTGGCGAATATTTCCACATTCACCATTGCTATCCGCTGTCTGTTGGTTCACCCGTAACGTCAACCGTTTGTTTAATGTTAATGCTCAGGCTAACTCATGTTGTGTCTGTCTTGATTGCAGGGGGAAGGTGGTTCTGGGCTACTCGGAGTTGGAACTGTGTATGCACGGCTCGGGCTACCAGTTCATCCACGCCGCTGACATGATGTACTGCGCCGAAAACCACTTGCGCAGTACGTTGGCATCAACCTCACACACCTACCGTGCTCATATATGTAGATTACATGCTAATAGGTTGTGTTCTTGACGACTACTGGCTCCTACGCAACATTCAAAGTTGTAAGTTCGCGCTGTGATGGACACAGGTCATAAACGTACAAAATCATGTAGGGTGAATTTGGCATCAGGATAAGTGAAACATAGTCGTGGTTTTTGCTGTTTCATAACTTTGCTCCGCTGTCTTAGTGTGTTGTAGCTTTGCACTGTGACAAGCATGTTGGCAAATACCAGCAGTGTGCTAATATTAATCGTGTTTTGTAGTGAAGCTCAGAGCGCACAAGTGTACCAAACACAGAGAGTAAATGGAACATGACAGAAACAAACCAGCTACTTCATACATTGTTTGCTTTCTCTATGTTACAGTGATGAAGACCGGCGAGAGTGGGCTGACGACTTTCCGACTGTTGTCTAAAATGAATGGCTGGGTGTGGGTGCAGGCCAATGCCAAGTTGGTGTACAAAGGTGGAAGACCTGACTTCATCATCGCGCGCCAGAGAGCTTTACTGTAAGTGTTGTGATCCTGTCATTACCCAAATTAGGAGCTCACAGACGTCCCGTATGCAAAGGACGCTTACAGAATTAATTAGAATCACAAATGGATAGTTGGAGCGTTAACACCAAAAAAATAAGTGTCTCCATTTCCATTTCATGTACGATCCGATTTTTTTTAGGATAGAGGTGTAAAATTTTTGACAGAACTTGAAATGGCAAGAATTGCCTCCAGACCTGTTGGAACACGAGCCTCCTGCTCGTGAACAGTGTTGCTCATTGTCACTTCCCTTGCATCACTCTCCAGCAATTCCGAGGGAGAGGAGCACCTCTGCCAGCGGCGGCTGCAGCTGCCCTTTAACTTCACCACCGGGGAAGCTCTGCTCTACGATGTGGGCCCCTCCCTGGACATCACACAGCTGCAGACCAACCAAGACTTCTCCAGTGGCGACAGCGGCGACCAGCAGAAGGAGGTCGGCGGGCTACTGGGCTGCTTCCTCAACCAGGACAAGAACATCTACATCCAAGAACAGGAGTCCCAGCTGCCGGTGGACCACGTGTTCATGGAGAGCCGGGCGATGGTCAACGTGCCCAGCGATCCCTGGCACGATCTGGGGCTGAGGGGCAACACCAGTGGAAACGTGGCCATCAAGGAGGAGGGCGACCCGTCGGTGGTGGCCATGATCGATGCCCTGGAGAACCTGGCCCAGGACGGGGAGCTCTGCGTGGCCCTGGAGGGTCTGGACGTGCACCCCAGTGAAATGATGGAGTGGGAGAACACCCTGCAGCGGCTCAGTCAGGAGGAGAACGATGACGACGACGGCAACCGCACCAAGTACGAGCTAGAGAGCCTGCTCAATAACGACATTTTTGCCTACATGGACAAAATTTTGTTTAAGGAAATTACAGACACTAATTTAAATGGCCAGTCTAGCTGCTTTTCGGCCGTCAACACCCAAGGAGTTCCCTTCGGTCAGACGACTCAGTACACCGGCTCCAGGAGCATTTGTGAGATGATGATGTTAATCCAGGAACCGATCAGCGACGCCAATGCTCACTCTCCCGCCAAAGGCCTCAGCCCGGCAGTACCACAGCCTGCACACAACGCCACAACGAGCGAGACCCAGGGCCAGAACCTGGCCCGGCAAACGCCCGCAATGTTTAGCAGCACTCAGAAACTCTCCCATTTTGATCCCCCGATGGGTGCGGGCATCCCCAGTGTCCCCGCCAATACCAAGCTGCTCACAGACTTTTTCAACCCTTCGGGGAACCTGCCGGCTCTCGGCCTTCCCACGCCGCCATTGGGCAGCAACGAGCAGCGGCCTTTCGAACCTTGTGGACAGGTGTCTATCGGCCACTATCAAGGGGTCCCTGGCCAGGCACCCTCCAACCAGGTGCTGTCCAACCCAGCGCTGTCCAACCAGATGCTATCTAACCAGACACTGCCCAACCAGACACTGCCCAACCAGACACTGCCCAACCAGGCGATGTCCAACCAGGTGATGTCCAACCAGGCGATGTCCAACCAGGCGCTGTCCAACCAGACGCTCCAACCAGTGCTCCAACAGGCGCTGTCAAACCAGGTGATGACCAACCAGTCGCTGTCCAACCAGGCGCTATCCAACCATGCGCTATCCAACCAGGCGATATCTAACCAGATGATATCTAACCAGATGATGTCTAACCAGATGATGTCTAACCAGATGATGTCTAACCAGATGATGTCTAACCAGATGATGTCTAACCAGATGATATCTAACCAGATGATATCTAACCAGATGATATCTAACCAGGCGATGACCAACCAGGCGATGTCCATCCAGGCGATGTCCAACCAGGCGATGTCCAACCAGGCACTGCCCAACCAGATGCTATATC
>PIJE02002556.1:0-16036 GCA_002895965.2 Coryphaenoides rupestris
TGGCCAGCAATATGTTTGAGCGTTTTCCTTTGGTGGCATTTTCAAACGTTTTCCTTTCACTCACTGACACTGAACAAAACCGAAGATATGCACAAGATATATGCGCCGACGATGAGACAATCGCGGCAAGTGGATTATTATTATCGGGTTGTCGTCGACGTGAATATTGCATCCACGTGGAGTTTATTTACCAATTACCAAGTTTGTGGCCTTGTTGAAATGAAATCTGTGCAGCAAAAGTAGCATTGGTTGAGTCTCACCTGCGATGATTGAGACTATTTAGGGTGCGAGCCTTACCTGTCGAATGGCGCCCCCCGGTGGCTCGATGAGCACGGCGGTGTCCGAGTGTGCGTCGCGCGCCGACACCCACTCCCCCTGCGTGTGCCTGGCGACAGAGCGAGAGCCACACGATTGGTTTACAGACAACCTCCCGATCGGTTGACAGAATCACATTTAATTTTATTTGCCGCCATCAAGTCAAGCCTGCACTGCAGATATAGGGTCAAGGATTCCTAGGATATCTTTTGGCTGAGAGTCCGATACCCGAGCCCCTCCAGTACACCCTCCTGCCCCACTACCACAGCACATTGAAATTAGGGCTGAACAATGGGTAGAGACAGGGCAGAGAGAGGAACTCTGGGAGGTGTAGTTCACCGGAGACGGCCTACCGTTGGAGTTGGTCCCGGGCGACTAGGAGCTGCTCTTCGACCGCAGCCCTCTGCTCAGACTCCTCATCCAGCCTGAGACAGACGGACGGACAGAAAAACACAACACACAATAATAAATAAGCAACTGACACACCAAAAGGTCAGGGCTCGTTCTGTAATACATAGATAGTAGCTGTGTCTCAAAGCCTATTGGAACATATTGGATGGCTGCTTATATGCTTCATATAGATTTTTATCAAAGAGTGCATACATTTCATAGCATGGGTGTCCCCCACCAGTGGGAATAAAACCCCACACCTTGGCAGTGTTAATGCCTTGCTCTACCAGTTCCAGCTACACAGGGAATCGCACTCCTAACCCAGTGGCAGTGCGCCACTAGAGAGGAGGTGGCTGTGTGACGCTACCTCCGGTGTAGCTCCTTGACCTCGGCCTGGCTGGCGTGGCTCCCCAGGGGGGCGTTATTGGTCAACCATTACAAATGCCCTGCGTCGGCCGCATTTCAAAAACAACTGATCCGATTCAAGTCACCTTAGAATGATTCCTACATATTACAGCCCTTGTAAAAAGTGAGATGAGGAAAAAACGTTTACCGGCGAAGGTGAAACACCACGAGAACAGTATAGATATACAAAGATAAGTTTGGTGCGCAACTTTTCTTCCGTTATTGTTTTAACCAAAGTTTTGCAATGCCAATGAAGAAGTTTTTCAGCACATAGGTAACAGACAGTAACAGATAAAACACAATTTCGACGGAGGCAATAAATTACGCTGTGGCACAGTAGTGCGACGCAATGGTGGTTTTCAGTTGGAGCGGGCAGAGTCTCATTTAGTGTGAAAGAGGTGCAACCGTATTAGCATCTTAGCCAATCATACCGTAAACTAAAAAACAGCAACAGTTAGCATGTGCGACGACAGCACACCTTATCACATCGTGGATATTTTCAAAATGGAGGCCCCACACCCGAGCAGCAGATACATACAGTATATACCGCCATACAAACTGTACATCTCTATAAACACACAATTCATGAAAGATGACGATGCTTCAGGGGAAACACTTCGGGAATGCGTGAGCTAGCAAATTGCACTGTGCTCTTTTCATTGGTGCTCAGGAGGAGGAGGAGGAGGAAGGGATGAGGAAGATGCCGAGAGAAGGAGGAAGGAACATATGACAGCTCAAACATCCCGTATGTAAAGTGACTCTTCATTTTAAAGTCTAAAAAGGGGTCCCCCCGTAAACACCGGACGCCTCAAACGAATAAACCTACCCAACACGTGGATTGAACGATGAATACGAATTAAAAGTCTATGGTCATGAAACATTTTTCCCTTTATAATCATCATCTTAAGTTATAACATAATCATCAACACCCCTATCTGTATTGACTACTGGTATTGATTAATTAAAAAAAAATGTCTAAGTAGAGCCTTAATATCCATGATTAGTACTGGAATCAACCCTGTATATAAATCTATATATACTTTGGCTAAAAGATAACACACGTTACCTGTAGCATATCAAAAGTGCATCGTTAAGAGTGTGAAGCCCCCACTTCCCAAAATCCTTTAAATATGTCTGTCTAGGAGACAGCATGTCAGCTCTCTCTCTCTCTCTCTCTCCCTCCCTCTCTCTCCCCCTATTCTGGTCCTTCTTTACTTCTACGCGTCTCTCTCTCTGTCCATCTCCCTATGAGACTCCACCACTCACTCTGCTGTGCTGTGCTGTGCCGGAGGAGCGTGCACGTGGACCGGAGGAGCGTGCACGTGGACTCAGAGGTACCCGCCCAGGCACAGGAGCAGCAGGGCGTGCACGGCCAGCAGGTAGATGGAGAGCAGCAGGGGCGTGCGCTGGCGCGAGCAGAGGACCGCACGCACCATGCGTCTCAGGCTGGCCCCGCCCCTCTTCACCTGAAAACAAACACAAACACAACACGCATCGCGTCGTTATGTCATTAAACCCACGCCATCGCGTCACCTGTTAACCACACAACTTCTATGTCACACGCTCATAACCACTAGCCAATGTATATATTAGCCTCTTACCAGTACCCGTACGCCATATTCTCTGATAATTACGTATACGTATATACCATCCACTCCATCTCAGCCACCGATCCACCTCTCTCTTCATCAACTTCTCGTTCATACTCATCTCTTCACTCTCTACCCTCATCCCTACTGCATACAGCTTATAGTTGTTGATCACAAGCAATATGTTAGATGCGTTTTCCTTTATGGTGGACATATGCCTCTGCACAATACGTTCATTCCCCTTTCACTCATCACGTGACACCTCACCAAACAAGACATCAGACAACCTAGTATATCTCAATCACACGAGAATGATACTCTCGCCAGCAAGCAAAATCCCCCACTTACGATGAAACAATCTCGGTCAATGTGCGATTGTATTATTGTCAGTCACGACTGTGAATAACATTATGCATTCTCTACTCCCGCTCCCTGAGCTTTTATTATTTACCCACACTTGCGTATAGAACTTACAAACTCGTTTTAAGATGATGTCGGTAACGCATTGAATAGTACGATTTATTATCACTCGAATTGCCGCGTGATTGAGAATGTTTAGGGTGCATTGATAGTGAGTTTACTGCGTCCTTTCGGAATTTAACACATCAGAGACGCAGGACTAAACCTATTTACGTCACTGAATGGGTGATCTCAAATGGCCCCTAATTTACCACCAGGTATGAGTGTGATTCGCCATTATAAGCGGTTTCAAAATTGTCCATCGTCAAGCGAGCCTCACCTGTCGAATGGCGCCCCCCGGTGGCTCGATGAGCACGGCGGTGTCCGAGTGTGCGTCGCGCGCCGACACCCACTCCCCCTGCGTGTGCCTGGCGACAGAGTGAGAACACGCGACGAGATCTTCCATCACTCGAACGATATTGGTTCTCAATCCAGACCACATCATACAACAACACAACACGAGGATGGATTATTAGAAGCAGAGAAATACTACATGTAATTTTATTTCACAGTCGCCATCAAAGATCAACGACCATCAACTGGACAGCTCTATACCGGTCACATGACGATCTCCCTCCAGGATCACCTTTGGTCTTGAAGAGGTCCGATAACCAACGAGCCCCTTCCAGCTTATAACACTAGACCTACTATATCTGCACCCACTACCAGCACGAATACACTCACCATTCACCTTCA
This sequence comes from Coryphaenoides rupestris, assembly GCA_002895965.2. NCBI lineage: Eukaryota > Metazoa > Chordata > Actinopteri > Gadiformes > Macrouridae > Coryphaenoides > Coryphaenoides rupestris. The sequence goes on from PIJE02002556.1 coordinate 3,855, forward strand.
CCCCACCCCTACCTCTACCAACTCCCCACCAACCACCAATCCCACTCTCTCGACACAGCACACCCACTAACCAATCAACACACGGACCCTCCACCACTCTCATCAGTCTCATTCCACACCTCATTCCTACACCATTATAACTCAGCCATCTCTCAGACACCACTTCGAACAGCACTTATTCACTCTACGCCTGAATACCCACCCCACAGTAAAATAAACAGGTAATACCTGCAACTAACATCACATAACGCCAACTTCACCATCCTAGTTCACCAGTCACCTTGCTTCCATCCGAACAAACCACATCTCGTTCCGTTCCTCTCACACACCACTAATCTCACCCACATCAATCCAACACGTCCCTCTTCCCACTCGTCACCAACATGCACATACACAATTTGAAATTAGAGAGCGACTTAATAATCGGGTAGAGACAAGGCAGAGTAGAATACGGAACTCATGGGAGAGTGTAGTTAATCACACACGAGCGAGACCTCGGCTTCGTACCAATCCGTTCTAGGAAGTTGGGTACCCCGTGGCGACCTTCTATGAGCTGCAATACTTTTCGTTATTCAACACATTAAAGATTAGAGCTGCTCTTCGACCGCAGCCCTCTGCTCAGACTCCTCATCCAGCCTGAGACAGACGGACGGACAGAAAAACACAACACACAATAATAAATAAGCAACTGACACACCAAAAGGTCACGGCTCGTTCTGTAATACACAGATAGTAGCTGTGTCTCAAAGCCTAGGCAGCAGGATGTGCCCTTTGTACAGAACTACCACATGCACTATAAAGGCTGCTGCTAGCCTGCTAGCCTGCAGCTAACATATTGGATGGCTGCTTATATGCTTTATATAGATTTTTATCAAAGAGTGCATACATTTCATAGCATGGGTGTCCCCCACCAGTGGGAATAAAACCCCACACCCTGGCAGTGTTAATGCCTTGCTCTACCAGTTCCAGCTACACAGGGAATCACACTCCTCACCCTGGCAGCGTTAATGCCTTGCTCTACCAGTTCCAGCTACACAGGGAATCGCACTCCTAACCCAGTGGCAGTGCTCCACCAGAGAGGAGGTGGCTGTGTGACGCTACCTCCGGTGTAGCTCTGACCTCGGCCATTACATCCCAACCAACAACCCCTCACACAACCACATGTCACGTGTACTCATGACATACAGTGCCGGCTGCGCTGGCTCCCACCCAGGAGGCACCTCGCTCCTGGGACTACACCGCGGTGTCTGCTACCAGATTCCTCCGTACCCTGTCGCAACCCACTCATGATCTACACATAATCGGCGTACCCTACCACAGAAGACCAGTCTTACACACGGAGCGACAGCAACTGCTACAGCTTCACAATAAGGAGGTCAGTCAGCGAGAATGACAGATAGCCTAAAGTGCTATCTAGACAATTTTATAGACTAGTTTAGATTATATATATAGGACAGCTTGTAATCAAAAATAACCTATCCCCGTCTCCATTCACCAATCAAACAACAACTAGAACACAAGAACATTACCATCTTCATTCAATTCTCCATCCCATTACTTAAAAAAGACATTTAAAACTAAACATTATGTACATTCAAAGTCACATGGAATTCATCTCACCTTTAATAAACGGAAAAACAAAGCACCCCCTAGTTGTTCAATCTATTCTTGTTATGAAGGTTTTAATAACAATCAAAGAAAGGGCGATAGAGGTAGTAATGGAGTTGAACAAAGGGACAAACAATGATTTACTTTTTCTTCATATGGATGACAGTATCCCAACCTGGGTTGTGCCTTTCCTAACAAGTTCCAACTCAATTCAGCAGATATTAAGTTAAAATATAAGTTTGAGAGAATTCTTAATTCAATACTTTTGACAATAAAGGTTGTTTATGTTTGCATTTTTCCAGAAAACGTCGGGCTATCAGTGCAAGAGTGAATGGGGAGTAAGCATCGCATTGTACATGTTACACATAGCAATAAAGAAATCTTGAATCTTGAAAACTGTAAATCCAAACACGTATCTTTGATCTGTTTATAAAGCAGCGGTACATGCTACCTGTGTGTCTTGATCAGGGTGGTGGGGGCTCACCTCTCTCTGGTAGCCCTCCCGGAGGACCTCCTGCCGGGGCTTGGAGGCGACACGGGCTTCCTCCAGCAGGGCTCCCAGCTGGCTGATCTGCTGGTCGCGCTGGGACACGGCGGCCAGCGTCTGCTGCTCCCGCCGCTCCCGCCGCTCCGCTTCGGACAGCCAGTCCACGCGCTCCAGCCTGTGGAGGGAAGAGAGGCGGGAGGCGTTGTTCACCGAGTCGCTCATTCCCATCTCGCAAGTTCGGATTCCGTTCCTCTCTGAAGATCGGACTGGCCAGGCTTCAAGTTATCCACTGGTGGCCAAACTCTCAGTGGTTTGGTCCAATCGGCGTCTGATAAGGAACTACTGGTTGGTTGGTTGGTTGGTGCGTGGGGCGTGGTGATTGACATGACGGTTCGGCCAATCACCTGCCATGTATTTTTTGAAAGTGCCTTTTTTCTTAACATTGCACGTCTGCGTGTTTGTATCCATTTTGAAAACTACTATGGTTGAACCAAACTATTTGCCAGCCAACTTGCCACCAACCACTCGATTTGGCAATCCTTTCATAAAATACACAATTTTTAAATATTAGATTGCATCAAGCCACAAAAAGACCCACAAATGAAAGATGTGTAACATTACGGTCGAAATAAAACGACGAGTCATCAGTAAGCCATTTTAAGACATTTTGCTCTTCCTCAAAATTGCGGGCACAAATCTAAATGACCTCTCCCAAGTATACAGAGTCAGAGCCACAAAGAAGGCCGAGTGATTTCTTGACGACTCGAGTCACCCCTTGTTCAGGGAGTTTAGGTTGCGTCCATCTGGTGGTAGATTTAAATCTGCCAAGATGGAGGACCAAGAGGTTGAAGAACTCACTGGTCCCCCCCTATTGGCCTTTAAATAGCACTATGTAATGCTTTGTGTTTTGTTTTGTGTGAATTGTCTGTGTGTTGTTGGTGTGATCTTGTGTTCTGCTGGCTGTGCAACAAATGACCGCTCAGGGATAATAAAGATGACTTAGACCTTGACCTTCTGAAACTTGATTCCCGTAATAATTAACCCAAAAAAATAAATGATTCCTACCGCAGCATTTCCACTTCCTGCTTGCCGGCCACGGAGGTCTCCTCCAGCTGCTTGACGAGGCCCAGCAGGCGCTCCGCACGGCCCCGCTCCTCGCCCAGCTCCTGGCTGACCTTGACCAGCTCCCCGGCCCCCAGGCGCACCAGGTCCGCCTTCTGCCTCTGCAGCTCGCCGGCCTGCCCCTGCATCTGCTCCAGCTGGACGAGGACCACACGTGTGGAGTCCGTGTTAAAGGTGCACCCCTATTTTACCACCCGGGCATGAAAAGCTGCGACTAGCCATGACAAGCCACTTCAAAATCTACCCTGTAGTTAGAGAGTCCACCCCCCCAGATGTATGATGGATAGATCGGCCTACTGGTTGGTACAGGACAGGCTGATCCATCTAGCATTCATCTGTGGTGGTCCAAAATAGATATAAAATAAATGCTGGCACCCACCAGTCTTTCCCTGTCGTTCTGCAGGGCCTGCAGTGCATTCTTGAGGCTCCACACCTCCCCACTGCTGGCCCCTCCAGCGCTGCCGCCACCAGGGCTGCTGGCCGTGGTCTGTCCCTCCCCCGCCCTGCGCATCTCCTCCAGACGCAGACCCAGCTCGTGGGCCTTGGACTCCGACTGCTCCCTGCTGTCCTGCAGCGAGGCCATGGCCTTCCCGAAGGACTTGTTCTCAGCGCGGAGGCGGTCGCTGGCCTCCTTCTCCTCCAGCAGCCGCTGCTCCACCATCAGCAGGTCGCGCGCCAACTCCGCTACGCGCTCCTGGGCGTTCTCCGACTCGGTGCGCATCACGCCGTCCCCCCAGCGCAGCTCCGCCAGCTCCTTGTCCCGCGCCTCCTTCGACTGGGTCTCCGCCCGCAGGCTCTCCTCCAGGGCCTCCGCCTGCTCCCTGGCTGTCTGCAGCTGCTCCCTCAGCTTCTCCACCTCCGCCCCCGGCGCGTCCCTCACCGTTCCCTCGGGGTCATTCCCCTGGCTCAGAGTTTCTCTCTCCACAGCCGCCTCCTTGGTCCCGGGGCCCTCGCCCAGACTCCGGACCTGAGCCTCCAGCTCCTGCCGCTGGTGCTCCAGGGAGGCGATGCGCTCCCGCTGGGCCGCCAGCACTTGCTTGTGCTGGGACTCCTTCAGGGTGAGGACCTGGTTGAGCTCCTCGCGGTAGTTGTGCAGCTGGGAGGCCAGCTTGGCCCTCTCGGCGTACAGGTCGTCCCGCTGGGCCAGCAGGGATCGCAGCTCCTCCTTGAGTCCGTTGTTCTCCCCCGCTGCCTCCTGGATCAGCCCATCCTTCTCCATCATCACCTGGGGAACAACATGGTCACAGAGATGCTCAGTGAGGAAGCAAAGATTGCAAACCGCATGAGTTGCCGCATTTGTTCGAAGCCCTCAAAAACCATGACAAAAATGTTTAGAAACAAATATATCAAAAATTGTTTGGTAGTTTTCTGACATCTTACAAATACGTTATATATTATGTTAACATGTATTTTGGCAAAGTTTTGGAGCAGGATACATCATGAAATAGACAAAAGACGCACCTGCAGATGCTTCTCCTCCAGCTGCTTGTAGGTGACCAGGATCTGGTCCCGGTCATCCTGCAGGGACCCCATGGCCTTCATGAAGGAGTCCAGCCGGGCCTTGCTGAGGTTGCTCTCCTCCTGTGACTTCCTCAGCCACTCCTCCAGACTCCGGGCCTCCGCCCTCCGTTGCTCCGCCACCGCCTCCGCCTGCTGCGCCCGGCCGTCTGCGTCCAGCCTGGCCTCCTCCGCAGCCTGCCACCGAGGGACGAGGGACGTGTGAAACATGGGACACATCATCCTGGCTACACACAGCTGGGCCATAAGATCAAGTAGCAATATCATGTTTCTATTATACATAGTAAAGCTGTATTATGTCTTCTTACAATAGCAATGATAATACATTGCTTTTCTAGGCACTAAAAGACACTATTGCTATAAAAATAAGTGTCAGGATAACAGAGAGGGAGAACTAATCATTAATATAAATACAAAAGAGAATATTTGACACATGGGTAGGGCTTAACGATACGGGGTGAAAAAAATAATCGAATAATTATCTTGATGGATCTTGTGATAGTGATCACTATGAGTGGGAATGATCATTTTAGAATCACGATTTAGTTCAAAATGTATATCATGGTATGACATGTGTTGGGGTCTGTACCAAACAAACATCTTTCTCTGAAGAAAAAAAGAAGTGTAGGCCAGGGCATTTCTGCAGCACTTAAGATTTATAATGCTGTGATAAATGTACATATGTTACCCTTATAAAAAACATTGCAGCTCCTGCGATTTGGATATTCCACACGGCCATTTTGCGAATTCAATCATATTCATTGGACATGGTAGCCTTTGACTCCCAGCCAAAAGGTTGTGCAAGATGCCATAACTCCTAACTGCTCCTTAGAGTTGCTTTCAATAAATTTTTGTGGTAAATGGATAGTAAGTAGTAGATCTATTTCACACCTGAGTGACGGCCTGCTCCTTCTCTCCAAGAAGCTCCACCTCCCTGCGCTCCTTCTCACTCAGCTCCGTCTGCAGGCTTTCCAGCAGGACCTTGGAGGCGCGCAGGTCCGTCTCTAGCTGCTCCACGTGGAGACAGAGCCTCCTCTCATCCACCTCCCGCTCCACCAGCTCCGCCCTGGCCCGCTCCACCTCTCCCTGCAGCCTCTCCACCGCCTCCTCCAGGGCCTGCTTCCCATGGCCGAGCCCCTCTGCCTCACTGGCCAGTGCCCGGACTTCCGCCTGGGCGTGCTGCAGCTGAGCTGTGGCCTCCTTCAGCTTTCCCTGCTCCAGCTCCAACGTCGCCTGGACCTCTTGAGCCTTCTTGTCCTCTTCCTCCAGTCTCGACTGCTGCTCTATGTTGGTTTTCTCGAGCCTGGAGACAGAACCACAACCACATTGACTAATTGATGTCAGCTTGAAAATAACCACTCTACTCCACCAAGTAGAATCACATTAATAAATTAAAGAGAAAATAACGGGACAAAGCGATTTGCAAATAACTTACCTTTCCACTGATGCCTGCAGCGCCTCTTTCAGGGAGATCTCTTTCTGGAGTTGTTCAGAAAGATCCTTTGCCCGTGTCTCACCCTGGCGCACCTCAGACTCCTTGCCCTGAAGGGTGTTACTAAAGCGAGTCTCCCACTGCCGCACCTCGTCCAGGACGCGGTCCCGGTCATCCTGCAGCGAGGACATGCAACGTGAGAAAGCGGCCAGCCTGGCCAGAGATTCATCTAGACGGGCCTGCATCTCCTGAGCCTGTCTCTTTGCCCCCGCTGCCACCTCCCTGGCCTCCAGTGTGGCCTCTTCCTCCTTGTCCCTCTCTCTGTAGGCTTCTTCAAGTCTCAGTTCAATCTCTTTCAGTTCTGCACCGAGCCTGAACCTCACAGAGTCCAAGGTCTTCTCAGCTTCTGATTTAATCAGACCCTCCCTTTGTAGTGCTGCCTGCTCAGAAGCCACCTTCTCAGCCAAGGTCTCTGTTGCAGTCTTCTGGGCCTCGGCCAGCTGGGATTTACATTGAACCAGTTCCTCTGCGTTGCTCTTCAACTCTTCCAGGGTTTTGGAAGACTCCAGATGGGACTGGTCCAGCTGTTTCTGGAGCTCTTGGCAGCCCAGCTGCAGTGCCTTAGTCTCCCTGCCCAGCTCACTGATCCTCTCCTGGTACTTGATGCTGTCGTTCTGCAGCTGTCGCATCTCCAGCTGCTTCTCTCGCAGCAGCTCCTCCAGCTGGCGAGTCCTGTTCTGGCTGCCCTCTCTGACCCTCTGGGCAGACCTCAGCTGTTGCTCCAGCTCCCTTTGCTTGCCCACCTCTGCTTCGGCCTCAGCTCGCTCTCTTTGTGCCTGCCTCTTGTCCTCTTCCAACCTCGCCGCCCGGTCCATCTCACTCTGGGCCTGGGCCTCCAGCTCAGCCCTCTCCCTCTCCAACCTCTCTACCTCCCGCTGAAGTTCGGCAAGGCGCTCCCGGGTGTCCCCCACCTCCTGCTGGTAGCCGGCGATGCTGCCGTTGAAGCCTGGCCAATTGGTTCATCAGACGCGTCTTTCAAGGGTCATCTTTCTCAGCCTCAAGACTCCTGCGTAGTTCCTTGAAGCTGAGCTTCATTCCTGGAACTTTCCTCTACAATTGATTTGTTCTTCTCTTGGATCTCTTGGAGACTCTGCTGTAGAGAGGCGGTGAGGCTCTGATCCTTCTCTCTGAACTCCTCGAGTTGCTGCTCTAAAGAGGCCAAAGCAGCCTCTAAATCTTGTCTCTTTTCCCTCTCTGTGCCAAGACGTGCCTCCAAATCACTGATTTTATCCTCAAGTAAAGCCTGGTTAACATCAGTCACTTCTGCCTTTATTGCCTGCTCTGTAGGCCCCAAGTGTGCTTCTGTGTCAATTACCACAGCTGTCCCTTCATCTGGAGTTACATTTATCCTCAAGTTCAACATTTTTCTTGAGTTTGACTATACACACTAGTTTGAGCCATGAGTGTTGCCGACTGCTGAGCAACGATAGACTCTTCCACAAGATCCCCAGAGTTTAGTGAGGACACGGTCGGACTCTGTATTTTCTCCCCCTGTTGGGCCAGTTGTTCTGTCAAGTCTGCAACCTGCCTTACTAAAGAGTCTCTTTCTTCTGCCGTGACGTCAAACTTAATTTTCAAAGCTTTCTGTTCTTCTCGAAGTCTTTCCAACTCGACCTTCACTGCATCCTCGTCTTTTTTCCCTCCCTTCCTTTCCTTTATGTCCTGAAGCCTCTCGTTCTCCTCCTCCAGATCTAGGATCTTTTGCTGCTTTGTTTTGGCATACTTTCGCATTTTGTCCTTGACCAAATCCACTTCTTTGCGAGCGTCCTCAACCTGCTTCTCGGCATCCTGCTTGGCGACCTCATGGGTCCTGATCTTGGCCGCCAGCTCCTGCCTCTCCTGCCTGGCAGCTTCAAGGACACGCCTCACACGCTCGGCTTCATCACTGACATTCTCGTAGGACTTTAGCAGAGTCTCATACTCCTCCTTCATGCTCTGGATCTTTTCCTGCAAATCCCTACATGTCCTAGCAGCCTCTTCTTTAGCAAACTTCACTTCCCTCTGACAAGAATCCTTCTCTGACAGTATGCCTTCCATAGCCAACTTGAGGCTCTCACAAGAAGACCCAAGGCTCTGGTTCTCCACTAAGGTCCGGTCGACCTCCTCTATCAACTTAACCCTCTCTGTTCGTAGCTTCTCCAGTTCAGCCTCCTTTGCCACAGTGTTCCCCTTCAATTCGGCTATAACTATTTCATTAGCGGCGAGCTCCTCTTTCTGGGTCTTGTTTTCTTTGAGGACGTCCTTGCGAGAGATCAGAGCAGCCTGCAGCTTGCGCTGAAGTTGTTGGACTTTGGCCTCACTGTCCCTATCTTCCTCCTGCTTTAGTGGGATCTCATTTTCAAGCCGCAGGGTTTTCTCCTGTTCAGCCTTGAGATCTTCCTGTAATGAAAGGATGAGCTGGTCCTTCTGGGACACTGTGGTCTGTATGCTCCGTAGGAGTGAGTTCTGCTCACCCAGCTGCTGGCTCAGCTCCTGAATCTCTTGATTCTTATTATCAAGGAACAGCTTAAACTCCTCCACTTCTGCCTGCAAGTTTGTAACAGATGACTCAACGGCCGCTTTCGCTGTGGCCTCCATCTGAAGTTTAATGGTTTCTGCATAAGATTCTGCTTGGGTGAACTTCTCTCTTAGAATTTGTATTTCCTCTGAGAGAACATCTGCTTGCTTTTCCCTTTCTCTGAAGCCTTCTAGCTTTTTGCCCAGGTCCTCAAGTTCAATCTCCTTCTGTGATAGGGCAGTCTTAGTGACCTGGAGTTTCTCTGCCAACTCTGTACGGGCCATCTGTGATGCCTGACACTCTTCCCTGAGCTTTTCCATTTCTTCAGAAATCTCAATTTCTGAAGAGGAAACATTACATTCATCTTGCTGAATTGACTTTTCCTGGTGCTGTGTTGCGTCACCCTCAGGAGCTGCAAAATCAACCCAATCCTCTTGGACCCAACCAGCAGTTTCAGATTTTTCTTGTGGTTCTTCAACTGTCGGTGGGGCCTGATAGGACACAGCTTCCTTCTCAGAGACCACATTGTGCTGTGCCACCAACTTCTCTAGATCAATTAGTTTAGTCAGACTGTCTTGGTGCTCAGCACTCTGCCCCTCAAAACGTCCCATGAGATCATTGTACTCTTCCTTGAGCTGCTTCAGCTGTTCCCGATGGTGCCTGTCTTTCTCTTTGGCCTTGCGAATTGTTTCCTTACGAGATTCCTGGGCATCGAGGAGTTTCTTGTGCAGCATTTCACACTCTGAATGAAGAGAGGCCAGTTGGGATTGTAAATCTTGAGCCTCAGGAGGGTTGTGAGCCTGAGCTGGCTCTTGAGCTTCCTCACACAGTCTTGCATTCAGGGCAAGGGTTTCAGATAGAATCTGATCCTGTTGGTTCATCTTCTGCTCCAGAGCTTCAACTTCTTGTTCTTTAGACTTCAAGGATTGTTGGGCTTTGTTGAGCATGGCTTCCAACTCCTGGATCTCTTGACTTCTGTCTTGGTCCGCCATTGGTGAACTTTTCAAAAGCTCCACCGTGGCAGTCTTGTCCTGTTCCATTTTCACCTGCTTCTGTTTTTTGGCATCTCCCTCAAAGTCTGCAACTTTCTTCATTAGCTCCTTTCGTTGCACAAGCGCTACTTGAAGCTTCTTCTTCATATTTCCTAATTGGTTTTCCAGTGCCTCTTTGTCTTTTCGCAAAATACCAAGTTCATCTTCAGCAACTGAGCCTTCAGTGTTTATTTGCTTTTCCTGTTCTCGGACTTTATCCAACTCCGATATCTGCTCTTTCAGTTGTTTGACTTCACTACTGATTGCAAACTTTTCCTCTCCAGCCTGAAGCAGTTTCGCAGACATGCCATCGCACAGTTCCATCATCTCTTGCTCTTTCTCCGTCAGTCTGAGCCGCAGTTCATTGATCTCAGAGTCTTTCTCTACCAACGATGCATTGTTAACATCTGTGCACTGAGAGTACTCCAGCAGGCTACTCTCCATGTTTTGAAGCTTGCATTCAAGCTCAGATGACAGAAGCTCTTGGTCCTCCAACTGAGTGCAACGCATGCTGGCCTGAATCTCCTGCTCAGAAAGGGCTTGTTGGGTCCTTTCTAGCTCACTCTGGAGGTCCAGAATTGTATGCTCCTTGGTCTCACTCTCTGCTTTCAAAATAGTGATCTGTTCCTCCAAGAGGCTCAACTCCACATTGTTTTTCTCCAGTGTACCTTGCTGAGTGAGTTTATCTATCTCCTCTCTCGCAGACTGCAGCTCCTCATCAAAGTTTCTGACCCGAGACTCAGCCTCTTCCTTAGCAGAGACCAATAGGTTTCTCTCTTCCTCCAAGCTCAAGATCCTCTCCTGGGAAACTGCAGAGGTCTCTCTGAGGCTCTGGAGCTCAGCCAGGAGCTCGCTATACCGCCTCTGGAGTTCCTCTGCTCTGCTCTGTTCCTCGGCCTGGGCAAAGACTTGCCCAGAGCTCAGGGTGGGGTGGGTGGGGGACTCTCCTTGTTGAGAGAGCTGAACCTGTACAGTCTCGTGAATGATGACGGAGGAGGACTCCGCCCGTACCGTGGTAGTTTCTTGCTCGACACTGGTCTCCTCCCATGACTGCATCTGTAACTGGCCAAAGTCCTGCAGAACGGACGGCCACTCTTGGCACCCGTCCTGGTTGACAGCATCCAGCAAGGTCCAGCTGCTGTGGGCGACCTCTGAATCGGTGCTGGTGACCATCTCATCTGAGGAAGCCCCCTTGGACTCCCCTGGGGAGTCCGACTGTGGCTGAATGAGCTCCGGGCTGCTGCCATTATCAGTGGGGCTGGACAGTATAGAGGTGTCTTCAGCCACCAGAGTGGTGTCTTCCTCTGGAGACTCCTCCAGGAGTTGAGAGTCAGCCGCAACACTGTCACCCGGGGTCACGGTGGCATCTCCATCCTGTTCTTTGTTCTGGTCACAACTTTGAGCTGCTGCCACACTGAAGGTTTGCTCCCGAGCAAGAGCAAGGGATTCCCTCAACGCAGCTAGCTCGCTGTCCTTCTCCAGCAGCTGCTGCTCCAGAGACAGGATTTGGGCTGGAGGGAAAATGACAAATGAGCACATTGATAAGAGAATAATACTTTCACATTGATATACTGTACATATCTGGATGTGGCTTTTACATCATACATGCAATACATGTCATAGAAACGTGCCTTTCAGGTCAGGTGATTATGTATGACCGAATGTACGTGTTGTAGATAATATAATGGTGTGAATACCTCCCTCTTGTACAAATGTTCAGCTTCACACAGAACAAACAGAAGACCAAATGGAAGGTTTGTGCACTTGGCAGGATGCATTAGAGCACAGAGTCCATACTGTGTGCTGACACATTAAGCTATTGACTTTTTAATAAGCTTTAACTGGATGTGATCTCATGTTGGACATTGGCACATTTCCACAAAGAGGTTATCGAAGGGGGTTATCCAGCCCTGATAATCTTACCTTTCTCAGATTCAGAAGAATCAAGCTCTGATGGTTGAGTCGCGTGTTGGACAGATTCAGCAGACATCTAAGAGAGACACACACACCTCTTTATTTTGTGCATTTAGTAATTCCCTGATATTTAACTTAACCAAAGCAAACAATCACACTACTTTTGTAAATTATTACAGAGAAAATATTCAAATACAAATCTAGAGTCAGGTTACTAGGCATTTTCAGTAATAGACTAATTATGACCTTAATAAGCTTGCTATTCATAATTTTATTAACATTTCATTTAAATATCCTGTTTTAATTCGATAGAGAATAATAACCATGATAACCAATAATTGATATACATGCAGAGAAGTATAAACAGTGGATGAAAATACCAAGTATGAGTCACTTGTCAAGTAATCAGTACCGGATAGAACAAAATACATGTAAAAAAAGAACTGCAATAGGTATACAGAAAATGTTTGACGTTGGCTTAAATAGAAAATGTGTGTGTGTGGTGGGGGGGGG
>PIJE02002556.1:17402-57402 GCA_002895965.2 Coryphaenoides rupestris
CACACACACACACACACACACACACACACACACACACACACACACACACACACACACACACACACACACACACACTTTAGCCCTCAAGTATAGAGCCCATCTAAGTTGTTTGTATGAGCGGTTCTTGAGAAAGCTGCAAGCAGCGGTTCTGAACAGGCACATTTTTAACGGTCACATGTCTAGTTTTGACCAATTACAGGTCTAGTGGTGGTTTTAGTGAAGCCAGGGGAGCCAGTTATGATGGTTTGATCCCCCAGACCCGGTAATGCCCTGTAATGAACCGCGTGTATGCACTGTCAGCACAGAAAGACAAACAGTAGGTACCTGCTCAGCGTGGTCCACCTCCTTCTCCTGGAGGAGGTGCTGTGTGGTCTGCAGCCTCTGGAGGAGGTCCCTGCTGCCGGCCTCCTCCTCCGCAAGCCTGGTCTTCAGAGCGCGGAGCTCCTCCTCCAGCACCTCGGGCCCCGGGCCCCCCGTGAAGGAGCTGTTGGGACTCTGCAGCAAGGCAAGGAGAACTCGCCTGTAATGCGCACTTTTATTGTGAAAGTGAGAGAATATGACCTCAAAATAATGATGACTGAAGTCATTTTAAGGTCTTTCATCATAATATATATAATATTTACTTACTTTTATTGTTTACTTTTGATAACAGATAAATCCATAGTAACACACAGTGATTATTAATATAGATATATATTCATAGGAATATACTGTATATAGAACATATTCTATGTATTGGGGTATCACAAGAACTAGCCATCTGTTTGATTGGATTGAAGATGTAACTACATATTATTAACATTATACATATTATAATTCTGGGGGGAATGGGTAGATTTCTGATGGCTCATCAAAAATATCACTTAAGTTTCTCCAAATAACAACATTATGATTCCTCATGTTGTTCTAAAGCAAACAGCCATCTCCTCTCCTACTGTAGAAGAATTAATATATATATGGGTTAGGGGTCAGAGTGAGTTGCGCCGACCCAGACGGTCACTCCATCACAGATGAAAGGTACAATAACTCTGATAAGTACGCAGATGGCATGAACAGAATTTCACAGAGCAATACCAGGGAACCTTGATGCTTGTCTCCCACACACACACACAGAGAGACAGAGACAGAGACAGAGAGAGAGAGAGAGACAGAGAGACAGAGAGAGAGAGAGAGAGACTGTCAAGCACGGGTGTGTGCAGCTTTTTACTTGTCAAATTAACTGGACCTCATTTTGTACTCAGTTCTCTGTCTAATCAATGTTTAGCACACAATGTTCTACTACACTACCTGGCTTGTAGCAGGAGGACATGATATTCACAGAACAAAAAGGAGGCATGAACACGGTCTGGCGGTCTGGTGTTACTTACTGCTGGTCCTTCCTGTCCTTTCAACTCGTGGATCTGTTTATTGAGGGAGACCATCTTGGCTTTGGCCTGCAGTTTGAGTTTAGTGAACCGGGCTTCGGCAGTCTCCTTTTCATTCTGTTAAGAATGTAAGAAATGTAAAATGAAATACACACTCAGTAGCCAGCCCCACCCACAGAAAAGTTCACAAGATAAGCCAGACGCACGCAAGCCAGACTGTTTTTCGCTAAAGGAAGACGTTTCTATTGTTCACACAGGACACACCTTTCCAGGCCTCTGGCCCAACGCACAAAGTGCACACATTTAAATAATGTACAACAATAAAATCAACAAGCAGGCACTGTGTGCGACCCACTTCGCTGTTTACCTACGGAGGAAGCGGCACTGCAAATTCAGGGAGGGGAGGAGCCATTGAACTCAGCTTGTTTGAATGCAAAATATATATATACTGTATATATATATGGTAATTACATAACCAATATACAGTATAATCCAAAACTTGTCGCACTGCTCAAAAAGATTGGGGTTCTCTGTGTCCAAAGAGCCCCACCCCCTCAGAGACGCACCTGCAGCAGGGTGTCCTTGTGGGCCAGCTGGGCGTCCTTGTCACGCACCAGCTCCTTCAGCTGGACCACCAGCTGCTCCAGGTGGGCCAGCCTCTCCGTGGCCTCCTCGGACCCCCCGCCCTCCCAGCCGCCGGGGGCCTCAGAGGCGGGCTGCTGGGGGACCAGACCATCCTGCGTACACACACACACACGCACACACACACACACACACACACACACGAGTATTGTATGTTTTCGACTCCCAGCAAACAAGCAATACACCCTAACCAGCTCCTTAATGACATGCAACATTACATATTGGCCTAAGCAGGGCTTGTTATTAAGCAGTTGCATCCAGGCTAATGTTTGCTTTCCCGATTAATTAACCTACTAATCAAAATGGAAAAGTTTGCTTTCATTATTGTGTATTAAACAAATATTGTGTTGGATCCAAACTAATCCATTAACACACCAAAGTCACATAACAACACAAACAAACTAAACCAATGGAGGCAGCAGTAGACCAGCAACTCCTGTGTTCTGTGAGATAAAAATGACTGGTTAAAAAGAAACAATATCACTCTCAGAAAAAAAGTCAATTTCTGGAGGGATCCTTTCCGTAATGTAATGTAATAACACTTTGAATAACAATCATGTACATTATAATGACCAAATCACAGGTTATAGAGGATGTTTTAAGAGTTGAGAATTGGAAAGAGAGCAGAAGAAAACTATATGTCACAGCTTCCTTGTGATGAGGAAAACCTGGTCTGAGACCAGCACTCCTACACTTTAGGCATTGCATTGCTGAGCAACTTAAGACCTCAACCTACAGACTGACCATGTGTCGAAGTAAACAAACATACTAGGCTCTCACCACAGACTGAACACTAGAGCAGTATTAATCGGATACCCCACACACACAGACTGTGCGACTGTGACTCTATTGATGATCTATTGGAATGTATATCTCGATACTATGCTGTATCGATAGTTTATTTCCCCCCACCCCTAACACACACAGACACACATGACGACGACGACTACAGAGGAGGCATTTTAAAGAGGGATTAGTAAATATTGACGACCGATGGGTTACACCTCTGAGACACAAGTGTTGTGCAATCGATGCGTGCGTGTGCGTGTGCGTGTGTGTGTGTGTGTGTTGTGTGTTGTGTGTACCCCCATGCGGGTCTCCAGTCGGGAGCCTCCTCCCCGGACAGGTCCTGGAGCCACTGTGGCCAGGCGGTTAAACATTCAAAGCTGTCAAACATCAAAACATCAATGAGCGAACCACAACAACAACACACTAACAACCAACAACCAACACACCGTTCTTTCACGGCGCCATAAAACATCTGAGCATTGTTGTCGTCTGGCTTTAAATAATAATCAATAGGTTTCAAATGAAGAGACGGACAGACATTTCTTTTTTTTGGGGGCATTATTTCAAAAACGACCCAAACAAACCCGAGTGGCGCCGGAGAAACCCGACTGTTGCCGAGCCCCCGTCGAGACGGTGAAGTGCGGCTGCGTCACTCTCTCTCTGCGTGTGTGTGTGTGTGTGTGTGTGTAGCCGCCGCCACCACTACTACGACTACTACGACTGATTTTAACGCGGACGGTTTTCTTTCCCAAGCGGACGAACAACACGCTCGTCTTCCGGCGGCCACACAGTAAGCATGTCGGCGCTCTGACAGACCCGTGATCCGCGTAAATACGTGGCGGGGAACGACGACGCCGATGTCGACGTGTGTCGTCGTTTTTCTTTTTCGAACCCCCCGTTTTGGTGTCGCTCAGTCAACATTGAAATAAGTATCGTTCACGTATCACGTATCGTAACATTTTTTTTGGATCAATTGCGTGACATTTTTTTTTTTTGCTATTGGCGACACTGGACTTGTGCGTTTTTAAAAACAAAAAACGGTGGGGTGGGTGGGAGACGTTTTACTGACCCGTGCGAGTGGCTCCCAGGCGGACGGGTCTCTTCGTTTTGTTCCCTTTATTTCCTCGCTGTGGTTTCGGGGACGTGGCCACGTCACCAAGCAGCCCGGAAAACAACCCCCGCCGCCGCTGCTGCGCTGTGATTGGTCAGCCCGGTGCCACAAGAAGTAAGGGACCGTCCACCAACTCCTAAGACTGTTTACTGTGAACTCCCTCCCTCCCTCCCTCGCCCAGGAGGGATCGTCTGCATGGTTTCCCAAGTGTTGGAAACGCAAAATGCATAACTGAGTACAGGACAATCACACACACACACAGACACACACACACGCACGCCCTGGTTACATGAGTGCGTCTGAACTATTATTTGGAGCGACTAGCACGCCTGACGTCACACCACCGCCCCTCGCAGTGCGGCGGTGATGGGGGTGCACAGGCACAGCGTCACGTTGGTGGTCAACCACTGCAGACACTTGGGCCGGAGTCTGCTGCTGCTCGCCCGCTACACCAGCGCGTGCGTGGAGTTCGTGGCGCGCTGCGCGGAGTGGGTGGCGCGGGCGACGCGGTGGACGGCGCGCTTCGCCGAACACGCGGGCGTCTGCGCTCGACTCCCTCCACCGCCGCCTCACCTGGGGGGGCGGGGGGGCGGCGGCGGCGGCGGCAACAACAACAGGCGAGGCGGGGGCTGCGGGCGGCCTGCCGCCGCGGTTGGCCCCGCCGCCGCTTTGGAGACGCCGCGCCTCGCCGCGCGCTCGGCCTGATGGAAGACGTGCGTCGTTTTCCTTTTTTTTACTTCTCATGACGTAGCGCGGAGTTATGGCGTGGGGGGGGGGGGGGGTCATGCTGCCTTTTCTTGCTTTATGTGATTATTTTATGTTTGGTTTACACTCTATGTAGTGTAGTTTGTTCCACGTAGAGTCGTAGTGCGAGATCCTTTCGTTAGAACCTCTTTTAAACGTTTAAGACCTACAACCGTTTGAAAGTGTCATTTTGAAATGAAGGACACAAGCACTTGTAGCTACAAAAGGGAAACAAGTTCCGGGGGAATAATCGAATCATCCTCATTTTTAGTACCAAAAAAAAACATAATTGCTGATGAAGGTAACATTTCAAGCAGGTGGAAGTTTTTTTTTTACTTCGTCGTCAAAGTAAAAGTCTGAATGTGTGTGTGTGTGTGTGTGTGGACGACACGTGTACATTCGGGCGACGCCTCCCGACGCAATCAAAACACGAACGCGTTGACGTGTGTTTACTGATGTCTTATGCAATGTGTCCGTGGTACGTGTGAGACACAAGATGCTTTGTGTGTTTGTGATAAGATGAGAGCGACTTTATTAATCCCAGATTCAGGTAATTGTTCATGGTTTGCGCTTTGCTCAGCCATTCCGTAGTCTTAAAATACAATAGTAAGCTTACTGTACAGTATTGAATGGTCTGTATGTAGGCTACTTCTCTGTGTGCCAACCATTAGAAACCGTTTGGCCAAAACTCACCCACCTGGAGCACAAAACTTATGAAACAGCTCGACGATTATTTTAGAATACGCCAAAGACATGTCTAACTAACAATTAAAGCGGTAATTAAGTGGAAACCATCACAGTATGGTTGCTTTTGTTGAGAAGAATAATGTAAAAACGGTACTGTAGAAGTAGGCCATATATTTTTCTATTGTCCCTTTTGCAAACATTTGATATTTTTGTATTTTATTTTAACATTTTCTGTTCATGTGCTACTTGTTCTCTGTCTAACACAGCTTCTGTACAGTGATGGGTTTTTTTCTCCTTCTCATCTGCACTCTTGACGAGCTGCTATTCAGACTTTAGTTTGCTAAATAACATTTATTGGAAGTCTTATGGGGGAAAGTGTCGTGTTGTAGTGTTGTGGTGCTTCACTGCCAGTGAAAAGGCTGCTTTAAAGCAAGTTGAAGTATTAACCAGAAGTGAAGGACATGACTCGATGAATTCATACTGCTACTATGATCCACTACTGTAGTATCTGTCCAATATACTCCATTACTACTAACCAATCTGTGAAATGTGCATTTTCTTTGGGTTTCTGACAGTGTATGATGTCAAACTAATAAACAAGACTCATGTTGATTGCCATGGTCCAGTTATTTTGGCAATCGCCAGGTGACAGAATGTGATTTTTTTCCTAAACGACTAAAATTTGTGGGGCACATCTGCATTATTTCCAGGTCACTGAGCAAAAATACTGCTGAGGCGTCCACTTGCAGAGACTGTCACTGCCAGTGTGTTTACCGCCTGCTTATCACGACACTCTGCAGACAGGCCTGCTGCTGCTATGGCGGTGAAATGCAGATGTTCCACATTGGCACCCTCAGAATATACTTGTATATATATATATAACAAATATATTGCACACTCGTCCATATTTTCATCTGCAGCTGGGTCAGTTTTGTCGGTCAGCCGAGGCCTATATGGAGATGAGGCAAGGTGGAAGAGTGGTGTGTGTGTGTGTGTAAAAGCCACACACACACAAATAAGAGCAATACGTCAGGGATGATATTAATACAACTCGAGTATTAATACAATACACCAGGGCTATTAATACACCTTGAGTATTAATTCAAGACACCAGGACTATTAATACACCTTTTCCATCGGGAGGTGGCTTAAGATGATCCGCCATGTGATGGATTACAGCTGGGCGATGAGAACATAGCAAGAACATTTGGGGGGGGGGGGGGGTGGCTAGCCTGGCATAACCAAAACCTCCCACACCTGAGCAGAGGTGTGATAAAAGGCCCCGGTTCCCGCACACACCTCCACCGCCCATCGTCGTGTGACTGTGATCGGGGGCTCCCCTCCTCCTCGCAGGAGAACCAGAGGGTAGAGGTTTGGGTATCGAGCGACCAGGCAGGCAGGCAGGCAGGCAGACAGACAGACACACCGGACACCTATACGTGTTTTAAGGAGGACCACCATGGGCAACTCGACGGGGAGCACCGTGGACGACCTGCAGGCCGTGGAGATGCACCTGTGGTACAAGAAGTTCATGACCGAGTGTCCGTCGGGGCAGCTGACGCTGCACGAGTTCAAGCAGTTCTTCGGCCTGCGGGGTCTGGACTCCGAGGCCAACGCCTACATCGAGCAGATGTTCCGGACGTTCGACATGAACAAGGTGAGGACGGCGGTTTTTGGGGCGTCCATTGTTGGTTCGTCTTTCAAAAAGGACCCCGATAGATTGAGCGGCGGTCAAATTCTTAACAGTCAATTCACGTCTCAATTCTCAATTCGGGGACGTTGGAACTATTGCAGGGTAGAAAGGTCGTGTACAGGTCTTTCCTCAACATAAATAGACCCTTTTCAAAGCAAGTGTAGCTGATAACATGAATGATGGGCACATTCGATGTTAGGTATGGCAGTGTACCAGTATAGACACAACTAGGCAACTAAGTATGCGTTGACCATGCTGGTGCTGTGACCTGGCGTTAAAATGACAGGAACAGGAAGTTACTTTACCCTGCGATTGACTGAATCTGTGAAAAGGGTTCAATGAAGATGGAGTTCACGTTCTGCTGGAATGAGGTGTCCCGTTCTATTCTCAATTCACGATTCACAAGCTTCAAGTCACATCGCTGAACAATTATTTTCTTTGTTTAGTGTCCATCAATAACTTTATATTTTGTCCATCAATGACTTTATATTTATTTTGTTATATTCATAAAAAGGCATCAATAATGGGACATGCCGATTGTAAATTAAGTTAACTAAAATTAACTCGAACAGCAGAGAAAAATAAATTTTGGAACAGAAACAGAAAAGCAATGTAACATTAACATTCCTGAAGTCATAAGCAGCTAATGCTTTTGTATGTAGTTGCCAAAAGGTAACCCAATTAAAAAATTAAAAAAAAGTGTATGTATGCATCTTATGTTGTGCCACATTTTATTGCCCAAATAGTTTCATCAACGCTGGCTTCGACACAGAAGGTCAAAACATAACAGGATCTGTCTGCCTGAGAAGCTACTCTGCTATATTTAGAAACCCTGTCAGACTCAATTACAAAAGGCTCTGGTAATCTCACCCATGATTTAATTGGGTGGGGAAGGGGATTACCTCTTGGACACATTCCTCTGATGCGGAGATTGTTTCTATACTAGTCGCAACCAGATGAACCTTTAGCTGGTGGTGGAAGAAGTACTGATCTTTTACTTAATTAGAAGTACAAAAGTATTAGAATAAAAATACACGAAGTACCAAATGTACATATTATGGAGAAAGGCCCATTTCATAATGAGGTATTATATTATTGGATTATAATAGATGATGTGTTCATCGCTCTAATGTTGCAGCGGGTAAATGTGAAGCTAATTTAAATGTATTTTCTCCCTGGGGATCAATAAAGCCTTATTGATATAATAACATCCCTTATTTATTGATTATATTTTATATTGTTCATTTCAATCTGCAAAGTAACTCGTAACTAAAGCTGTCGGATAAATGTAATTGAGTAAACAGTACAATATTTGCCTCGGAGTTATAGTGGAGTAGAAGTTTAAAGTAGCAGAAAATGGACATACGTGAAGCGCAAGTACCTCAGATTTGTACTCAAGTAAAGTACTTCAGTAAATTAGTACTTCAGTAAATTAGTTACATTAGTTAAATTAGTTAGTTCTTAGTTACTTTCCACCGCTGCTATTTTAGAGTACGCGTCTGTGATATAAAGCAGTCTTACAGTTGTCAGTTGGACATCATGGCCGCCATTTTGTTTGCCGCTACAGGACGGCTACATCGACTTCATGGAGTACGTGGCGGCGCTCAGCCTGGTCATGCGGGGCAAGATGGAGCACAAACTCCGCTGGTACTTCAAGCTTTACGACGTGGACGGCAACGGCTGCATCGACCGCCATGAGCTCCTCAGCATCATCAAGGTATCGGTATTATGCGCGCTAAGAGATCGTCCGCGTTGCTGCTTTTCCAGATATTATATATAACACTTTCCCCCCCCCCCCCCCGCTGCCACAGGCCATCCGCGCCATCAACGGCACAGATACTCAGGAGTCGGCCTCGAGCGCTGAGGAGTTCACCAACCGCGTGTTCGACCGTATCGACATTAACGGCGATGGTGAGTTTTCCCGGCTAAATAAATACGAATACGAATAGCAACAATATGAGCAAGATTGGGGGGGAGGGAAATAAAATAAACAGCATCTTTTATATCATCAAGTTTATTACTTAAAGGACTTCACCAGGTGTGAGTGTAATTAGCCATACTAAGCGGCTTCAAAAACCGCTATCCACCATACTTCCTAGGTGGACCACTCCGCACTTGGGGATGCCCACTTGTGATGTTCACAAGTGGGAGTGTCCACCTAGAACGTATGCTGGATGCATTAGCCTACCAGTCCTACCCCAGTGGACTGTTAGCAACTGGTCAGGCTCGATATCCACCCATACAGTCCTGGGTGGACACCCCACGCCACGGATGGGCAATTGTTCATTAATCTATATATTCCATCATGTCCCTCCAACAGGCGAGCTGTCTCTGGAGGAGTTTGTGGAAGGAGCTCGCAGTGACGAGGAATTCATGGAGGTGATGATCAAAAGTCTGGACCTGACGCACATCGTGGCCATGATCCACAACCGCAGACGCATCTAAAGCTGCATCTTCTCTTCCCCGCCCGGTATAATGGACATTGCCATCCGGAATCAAGCACACTCGCCCTTGTTCGTTGGCACACAAAAGTCAATAGTCAATGTGTTCCACAGTTAACTCCTCACAGACCGCTCCTGCATTGACTGTCTTTTTGCAGTGGACAAGAAAAGGACACATGGGGTCGGGTTACGGCACATCAAAAAGCTCCGGCCAATCAGATTAGACCACCAAGTAACACTCTTGCTAATTCTTCCTCTTCCAAAAATATATTCTCATCTGAGAAAAGCCTTCTGTGCAGATTTTTGTTCATCTTTTGACATTGTTGTTCAGTCTATTGCTGCGTTTAGTTTTATAATTCGGCAGACTTCAGCGCTCTTTGTTCGTCATGAACTGAAAGCCCCTGCCCCCCGAGCGCTGAGCGGTCCTGGCATTTTGTAATATTTGGAAGAGGTTTTAAAGGCTTGAGGCTCAGACTGACCTGCAGAGAAAAAGTGAATGTGAATTTGCGAGATCAGAACAGTCTCACAAGGCCAAGTGCGAAAAGCGCCATTTTCCAAGTGTTTCGATTGATTGAAGTCCGTACCATTCTCAACAGAAAAAAGATAAAGTCACCTCACCTACATCAGGGGTACAATCAAAACAGACAGAACAGACTCCCCCCTTTTGACACAAGGACCGGACTTAAGAGTTGGGGAGGTGTGGGATGGTAATAGCAAATATTGGTTACTATGGAAACCATTATTACCATTTCTGGTTCCGATGCTGGGGTTGCTTTTGTAAAAAGAGAAAATTGTATAAATTGATGAAAAACAATTGGATTTGTAAGAGGTTCAGTGATTTTCTGAAGAAAAGCAATGCTTTTGTTTGTTTACTGTCGTACAATAATATCGTGATAGGAAATCTAAGTACAGGAATCTGTGTGGTGTCAGTTAATTTTTTGATTTTGATTGAGACAGGTCAGCACCCCAATTGGCTAATCAATATTTGGTCCTCATGTTAGACAAAAAAAAAATAGATAAGCATGTAATGATCTGAACATTTATATTTATTCCAAATCCAATGACATTCATCCATATTTACACATGTGAGCTGTAGCAGCGATCCATTTTATTTAGTTTTGCACGTTTTTGATGCAAGTGGATAAATATGCACCACATATTTATAAAAAAAACAACAACTCCAGTCTACCCACTAAGGGGGAGCAGTCTATAAACATGATCCCAACTGGTCCATACTTCATACTTGGGTTCTAGACTTGTTGGACCAGGTACGAATGTCAGGTGTTTACAGGAAGTCATACAGATACTTGACGATGTCGAAGTTCACGGTCCTGGAATACAGAAAATGAAGAAGAAAAAAAAATCATTCAGACCAAATAATTTTTTTTAATTCCAACGCTCACACACACACACACACACACACACACACACACACACACACACACACACACACACACACACACACACACACACACACACACACACACACACACACACACACACACACACACACACACACACACACACACACACACACACACACACACACACACAACACACCTGGATATTGCCTGTATGAAGTCCAGAGCAACGGCACATTTGTATTTGGGGGCGTCCAGCTGGTCATCGTGTCCCAGCTGGGTCAGCAGCTGCAAGGTCACCAGCGAGGAGATCTGGAAGGAGATGTACACGAGTTAAGCTCCATACTAACCACACGGCGGCAGCAGCAGCAGAGCTAGGAGTAGCAACAAGTAGCATGCATGCAAACCCTAACAGAACACTGGGGCAGTACTTTGAATTGTTACCAAATAAAAGGCCACAGGTACAAGCATTCTGAGGCTCAACAAACAGGACACAAACAACGCAACAACCAGTTGAATACAGCAACCGTTCTCCCTGGACCTGCTCCTGAATTACATTTATATTTAGGGCATTTAGCAGACGCTTTTATCCAAAGAGACTTACAAAGAGTACATTTGTTGAAGGAGACGGCAATATATCTCTGTGGTACATGAAGATAAGAATAGAACAGGTTTCAAGCATTCATAGTTATGAGACTAATAGAACGAGTTTCATAATTGCTAGGTTGCCTGCATAATAGCTGGGATAAGAGCAGGCGTGTCATTCTGAGTGCATTACCAACATCTAAGAACAAACAATATGCTAAACAATGCTGAGTTACACATATCTGAATACACTGTACATCGCTAGTTTGGATGAAAGAACCCACTAACTACATAGTAGTGGTAGGGTAACGCTAACTAAATAAACTAAATATTAGTGGTAGGATAGTGTATGGCCCCCTTCCACAGACCTGCTCCTTAACAACATGCTTCTGAAAACCATTGGCTGAATGACTGAAACAGCCAAGTGGGAGGTCAAATTAACACACATGCCCGTATGACACCCATTGCCCTCCGAACCGTCCCTGGAAGGAGGGATCCCCCACTCTGAGTTCCTTCTCCAGATTTCTTCCTTGTTAATTAACGGAGTAGTTTCTTGTCCTTAGGGGGGCGCTATAGGGCTAGGGGGGGGTGTCATAATCACATGGCCCACAATCATATGGCTTTGAGACTGTATTGTGATTAAGGGAGACACAAATAAAATTGACTTGACTTGACAACAACAGAGTGTGTGTGTGTGTGTGTGTGTGAGCAGCCCAGAGGCGTCTGCAGACCTGAGAGAAGATGCTGGCGGTGGGCGCCACCCTGCTGTCCACCACGCTGTAGAAGATGGCCAGCAGCCGGTTCAGAGGGAAGGGCTTGGGGCCCAGCAGGTGGTTGCTGGTCTGGGCACACGCACAGGAAAAAAAAACACGGGAATGACCACCTCTCTGTGTGTGTGTGTGTATGCATCTGTCTGTAGTTCGATTTTCTCAACAGCAGTTCATCTGATTGGCTTCACACTTGACGGGTCCCTTGCTAAGGACCCAAGGAAGTGCAGTGTCAAGTCTCAGGTCGTTTGGATGAGCGGTTCTTGAGAAAACCGTGAGTAATCGGCCCGTTTTGAACAGGCACGGAACGGGCACCCAAGGAACTACATAGCTACATAAATACTATTGTCACAATTTCCGACAATCAGGGAGGACAAAATACAAAGATAAGATACAAGACAGCGCAGATCAAATATAACATTTTATGAAATGCACATTACTCTGGATGACATAACATGCACTATATACATTAAAATCTAATACAAGAGTATTGTGGTCATTAAAAGTTACCTTTTCATGTTTCTTTAAGAAGTTGGTTTTCTTGATTTTACCGTGGTGCTGAGGAAGGGGGGGGGGGAAGAAAAAGAAAACACACAATACTCCAGATTTAGATCAAACGAGTACTGATGCCGGTTGTGGCAAATCAACACAATTCAGTCCATTTTGTGACGTGATTTCCTGATTTGTGATTTCCTGTATGGTGGTGGGCGAGCGCGTGCTGGGGGGTGGGGGGGGGTCCGCATGCAGAGTGCAGGGGTCTGGGTGGAAAGTGTCGCCGTTTCTCTGCTTGATACAAAGTGAGACCGACGGCTGTTCTGTTCCAATACTCGCCTGGACTCCACTTGCCACTCCACTATCATCCCGTTTTTGTGAGGTCAATTATAGCCACATAAATATTTATAGCACCTCATTGGGAGGATAGTTCAACATTTTTCTGCCAGGGTATTCAACAACTTTACTCATCTGCCACTATAATGTAATGTCTTTTTTTATTTAAACATCTTCATTTGGGGGCTTTTCACAGCAAATGTTTATATTGCAATTAAACACTGATCACTCACAGCATATCATTCATTCATCTGATTTTCTAAGTGTCGAGGTGTTCCTGAGCAAGACGCCACCTAACCCTAACTGCTCCTGACGTGTTGGTTGTTACCTTGCATAGTTGGCACCGCCGTCGTTGTATGAATGGGTGAATGTGAGGCAATACTGTAAAGCGCTTTGGATAAAAGCGCTATCCAAATGCAATCCATTTACCATTCATGATGAAATAAATGAAGCGCGATATCGGTAGGCCTGTGCGGTACCTTGAGGAAGAATCGGCGGTCGGTGCGGGCCGGGTTGTAGGACGCCAGGTACGCAGCGATCAGCAGGAACTTGGAGTAGTAGGGCAGCTCCACGTGCGCGTGGGCCGACAGTCCTGCAGTGCACAAAAAAATATGAAACAATATCTTCCGAAACGTATAAAAAGTTGTCTCTGTATACTGAGAACAGTCAGACAACATTCCAAATGGGAACTATGTCAAAATTTGTCGAAGTGTAGCAGTTCTCGACGTTGTTGACGTCAATATTTTCATTTTCATTCACTTTCATTATTTCTGCCATTATGTTAAGCATACGTCTTTGTGTCGGAAATGTCATACGTGTAACATTTGAATTGTGATCAATCTAATGAAAGGTTAAAGGTCAAGGAACATAGGGAATAATACTGTGTATGTGTTACATGCTAAATAACGATGAATTTATTTTTCTGCCTTTCTTTATCTCTTGCGACAAGTCGAAGGCAAAGCCATCTGAATTAAGTGTATGTCTATGTGTTTTTGGTTGAAACTTAATCATTTAGAATAATCGATGGAAACATCATTAGTGGCAGCCCTAAAATGCAGTCTTTCCTCGTAGTTTTGTGTCAAACGGTCAACCACAAGTGAAATGCCCTGGGATCAATGCCGTTGATTGATGCCAGCGTGTGCGTTTGGTTGTGGAGCAGAGAAGACGGGTTACCTTTCAGAGCACCACCCTCCTTCTCCTCCGCCTGCTGTAGCTCCTCCCACTGAACACTGTGCAGAGGAGAGGTGACAATAAAGCTGTGAGACAATAAATACATATTTTTAAAAAGAAGAAGCCACAAAACCATTGTGGTGCAACAACCAATAGTTTGGTTTGTTACCAGTCGAGGGCCAACAGCTACCAGTAGAGGTCCAACCGCTACCAGTAGGAGGTCCAACCGTTACCAGTAGGAGGTCCAACCCTTATCAGTAAAGCTCCAACCATTACCAGTAGAGATCCAACCCTTACCAGTAGAGATCCAACCCTTACCGGTAGGAGGTCCAAACGCTACCAGTAGGAGGTCCAACCCTTACCAGTAGAGATCCAACAGCTACTAGTAGAGCTACCAGTAAACAGATAACAGTTGAGGTAAACAGAGCCGACTAGGTCTGACACAAGTAAAGTTCATCATAAGAACAAGCCAGAGACTTCTTGCACTTGTATCTGGTCCATTTGGAAACTTGGTCATGGAGCACTCAAACTTCTAATTGCTCCAATATCGATTGTTTGCTTTGATTGTTCTCAGAATCACTTGGAAGAATCCCAAATCTCCCGCCCGGGGGAATAATAAAGTACATCTTGAGTGTGTTTGGATGAACCGAGTGACTGTAAATGTAAGTGGGAAAACAGACCGCAAGACAACGGGATTGGTCAGGCGCCGGGGTGGGGGCGGGGGGGGGGGGGGGGGGGGGCGGGGATCATGTGACTGAGATGGAGGAAGACTGATGAAAAAAAGACTTCTGAAAAAGAAAACAGACCTGGAAACTTCTCGGAGATAGACCGTCTGCATGGCCTTCTTCAGGTGAGGCTCGATGTTCCTCCACAGCTTGTGAGTGTCGCTTTCCTTCACTGGAGAAGCCAAGAAGAATTTAAAATGGTAAATGGATTGCATTTATAAAGCGCTTTTATCCAAAGCACTTTACAGTATTGCCTCACATTCACCCATTCATACACTGACGGCGGTGTCAACCATGCAAGTTAACAACCAACACATCAGGAGCTGTGGTGGCGTCTTGCTCAGGGACACCTCGACACTTAGCTAGGCGGACCTTCCAGTTGGCAAACAACCGCTCTACCACCTGAGCAATTCTAATAATATTCTAATAATAATGACTATAATCATGAATTGTGAGAATAGAGATCATTTTATTATCATCAATAATATATTCACAAAACCTTGTCTGCATTCCAAGCATTGAGAGATGGGACCAGAAAGATAGTTATTAGTGTGTGACGTTTACAGAGAGGCTGGTTCGAAGGACCTCGGCAGTGTATTGGGAGATAGAAGCCGGATATAAAATCCACCATCAGATGTGAACCTGGATGAAGGGGCAGTGGTTCAACATGGATGAAGCAGGATTCTGTGAATAACATCCTACCTTTTCCTTCCCTCAGAGGCTCACAGAACTTGGAGAAGTTGAGGGCAGCCTGGTGAAAAACAAAATTGTTTTAGTCATTTGTAGAGAAAAAAAAAGAGTCCTGAGTTGTAGTCCTGGTGTAACGAGATCTGGATCGATATATCGATTCTAAGGGTAATGATCCAACTAAATTGATGCAAAGCACAAATATCGATTTTCTTGTTAATAAATCATATATATATATATAAAATACAACAACTATGCACCAGGTGACGCAGCTCCCGGAGGTCCCGACACACGGAGAAGAAGACCCCCAGCAGGATGTTGATGAAGGCCGAGTACAGCTCCGCCGAGTAGGAGGGGTGGGTGTCCTGGGACAGGATCTGCTGGAGCTCCCCTGGACACACACACACATTTAAAATCGTGATTAAATCGCATGGTTGTCCATAGTTAATCGCAATTAACCACAAATTAATCGACGACGAGGATTACAATGTCTGCACATTTGTTCTTTGACACGCGGCACACTGCAAGACGTGCAGTGGTGTCATCAAGACTGAACCAGGTGCAGTGTGTATGTAAGCAAGGATCATATGACGTAATGCTGCTGACATTTGCTGTAGTCGGGGAAGTACAGGAGTAAGGGTTCGAAGCAGCCGGTGTTGGGTCTGAAGCGGTCCCAGACGATCTCGCTGAGCAGGATCACCGTGACGTTGTCCTCAACCTGAGGGAGGGGGGGGGGGGAGACCAAACACACACACATATCACACACACACACACACACACACACACACACACACACACACACACACACACACACACACACACACACACACACACACAACACACACACACACACACACACACACACACACACACACACACACACACACACACGGCTGAGTATTGTACGTTTTCGACTCCCAGCAAAAACAAGCCAAGACACCGTAACCAGCTCCTTAATGACATGCATACAAATTAACTTAAAGTTGCTAATGCCTAAAATGTAAATAGCTCTAGACTAGAATAATAGTGTAGGCCTACAGAATATTCAATCTTATACACAATGGAAATTAAGATTTTCTTGACTCTTTACTTGACTTTAAATGGGAAAAAGACCTTGGGTACGAGTTCTCGCGGAGTATGTATCAGCCTTTAGACACACTTGGTAGATCAAATCGGTTTCAAAACAGAAGCCCACAACAACGCCCAGGTGCTCATTCCTTTGTGTCCGTCACCGAGAGCGATGCGGTATCAGGGTGTGACTGCTGTTCCGCCACGGAACAGGAGCACGATTGCACAGGGCGCCTCTAAACCTCTAGGTCACGGTGCCCTGGCATTGATGAACACTCTTTCTCATCATCATTATTATCACATTAGTATCCAAGTGAGTTGGTTATATTGAGTGAAGTCATAAAAGTATAAAGTACGTTTATTACCCGAGCCACTACACCATCCTGGCGGCAGTAGCTCAGGAAGTAAGAGCGGTTGTCTGGCAGCAGGAAGGTTGCTGGTTCGATCCCCGGGCTCTGCCTCCTAGCTAAGTGTGGAGGTGTCCCTGAGCAAGACACCACCTAACCCTAACTGCTCCTGACGTGTTGGTTGTTACCTTGCATGGTTGGCACCGCCGTCAGTGTATGAATGGGTGAATATCAGGCAACTGTGCTTTGGATAAAAGCGATCTATAAAATGGCATCCATTTACTATCCTGTGTCCCCATAATCATATACACACTATGTTATTATTATTCCATAATAACGTTATAAAGTACACCGGGCCTGTTGTTCTCACCAGTTCCTGCAAGCGGAGGAGAACGGGGAGGAGGTTGGCATCCATGTCCCTCAGAAGCTCCGCCTTCTCGATGACCTGGAAGAAGAACGACGTGAAGTCCTACAGTTGTGACCTTTAGTACAGTTTAGGTTCCATCCTTCATCCAAGTAGACTTTCAAATGGAATCAATGGAACAAAATAAAGCCAATGAAAGAAACAGGAGATTTTACCATCAACTGAAAAGGATTGACAGGGACATAACTTTTATATAATTTCCAGAATACAGGGGCAATAACTAATAACCATTGAACACAATGAGCCATATTGCAGAACTAGAACGAAAATGCATCATCACAATATCAATACCAGGGTATTGTGTAAAAATTATATTAATTCCGGTCAATATCACCCAGCACTATCAAAAAAGGCAGACATGCATTCACAAATATCTGCTTAAAGTCAGAACAAGTCGGCATTTAAAAAAAAAAAAGTGGCGCACTCACGATATACCGCGTCTGATTGGCCGGGGACTGGGGACACTGTTGCCGGTAGATACGGACAAAGTCTGAGAGGGAGGGGGAGCGGGGGAGCAGGGAGGCGGCGTCCGGACCGAAGAGGGACCGCAGCACGCGCTCGAACATCAGCCCCGCGGAGACGCACTCCACGCAGCTGACCGTGGCGTGGGGCAGCTGGAGACACAAGGCAGGGGGGGGGCAGGGATAGCATTGAAATATTAACACGCAATATTACCTTTCATCATCATGTGCAATACTACTTCTCACTACTACTACTTCTCAATACTGTTGCCAACTTGTTTTGCTGACTGAATATCTTACCTATATTTTTTCCTTAGGCTTATTCACTGTAAATTTGTACGCTTATTATTTCATAAGTTTAGTTTATGACTGTATTTTGTATTAGTCTATTGCTATGCTTATGTTGTTGGTATTTTGAGCAACCTCTGGCACAATTCTGTGTACATCTTTAAATACTTTCTTTGCACCATCGCAAGAAAATACAAATAAAGAGACATGAATGCTAATCTTGTGTTCTGATTCCTATGGCTGCTCAACTCTAATTTAGATTGTTCTCTGCCTCACTTAGTTCCTCCATTGTGTTATTCAGCCGTTATCCAAAAAGGACTTGCAGTGAATTCAGACACATGTCATTAGTACACTAAGTTCAGGGCCACATTGAGTGAGACAGGGCCAGATAGGTGGGTGGATGGATGGATAGTGTGGCATGTTAGGCTGTGGTTTAAAGTGCAAGGACCCAGGACATCAGAGGTCCCCCTGCTTACCTCCAGCTCCTTGAGCAAGGTGCCGACGACGTGACTCTTCCCCGTGGATCTGTGGCCGTACAGGAAGACGGAGGGGTAGCTGTACTGGGCTGGCTGTGGGGGTCAAGGGTCAGGGTCAAGATCATCATCATCATCATCATCACACACACACACACACATCCAGTGACCGTGAGAACGTCATCGTCATCCACCACTGACTGGGCATTCATGACGTGGACTCACCTCCCCCATGAGCGAGAGAAGTGTCCCCGCTTGGCCGACCCTGCAGGGCATTTCCTCGGCGGCGTTGCAGCAGCCTCTCCGGGTCGTAGCCGGGTGCTGGAGAGCCGCAGTCATTCCTGGTGGTGCCTGCTCCCGGGGGCGGGGGGGGGGGGAACCGATCAGTGTGCGCTCAGTTGAGATCCATCACTAATATCGATCACTAACGAGGATTTTAAAACAAGCCGAGTCGAACACACGTGGAACAACAACAACACAACAACAACCGAACGTTAGCTTGAT
This sequence comes from Coryphaenoides rupestris, assembly GCA_002895965.2. Classification (NCBI taxonomy): domain Eukaryota; kingdom Metazoa; phylum Chordata; class Actinopteri; order Gadiformes; family Macrouridae; genus Coryphaenoides; species Coryphaenoides rupestris. The sequence goes on from PIJE02002556.1 coordinate 36,562, forward strand.
AATCGCTCACAGGATTTCCCGCGCCGCTACGTCCTCGAGGTTTGCCTTGCACGTTGACCAATCACAGAGCCTGGAGCCAGAGTCTGGATTTTGGACTCTCGGCCAATCACGGCCCTCCGGTGGCGTCATGGGAAATGTAGTTTTTTGCGGTTTTTTTTTATTTAATGCGTACACAGATTGTTTAATAATATCGAACTTACGGTAGTATCGTTTAAGTGGCAAACGTCCGACGAAAAGCTAACTTTAGCCAACACACCAACACGTACCATCACAATTTAATGGTTGTTTTTTTAAATTATTGTATTTTATTACTTTTTTTATGTACGTTTGTCGGATATTTTATTACGACACGTGTCTATTCATCGATTCGGAGTCGCGTTCTTTTCGTTTTTGTTTTTTTCTTTCGCTCCGTTCCTATCTGAAATACCACGATGAGCCTCGGATTAAAGGGACTGTGGGCGGGACGGAGGCATTGGTGGGCGGGACCCTCCGACCGCGGACGGTAGAGCGAGAGTATGTGCGGCTGGGACGTGTAGCGGAGTTAGTGGGCGGGGACGGGAGGGATGTGGGCGGGACCCTGCCGACCGCCATGTAGAGCGCGAGTATTGTGGGCGCGGACCTCCGACCCGCGACGTGTAGCGGAGCTATGTGGGCGGGGACGCGCAGGATGTGTGCGGGACCCTCCGACCGCGACGTGTAGCGGGTTGAGGGACGCGAGGATGTGGGCGGGACCCTCGCCGTGCGGACGTGTAGCGGAGTACTGTGGGGGCGGGACGGATGGATGTGGGCGGGACCCTCCGACTGCCATGTAGATGCGGAGTATGTGGGCCGGGACCGGATGATGTGGGCGGGACCCTCCGACCACCATGTAGAAGTCGGAGGGATGTGGCGGGACGGAGGATGTGGGCGACGGTCTCATCAAACGCATATTGGGAGTATTCGTTTCCGGACGCGATTTACTCGCAGATGTCCGTCCCGACGCGGAGAAGAGGTGTGTTTATAGTACTGGTGGTGTTTATAGTCGGCTACTGGTGTGTTTATAGTACTGGTGCTTGGCACGCTGCTCAGGTAGGGGGGCGCGTTTTATGTTTTATGTTGGATTTAAAAACGCGTTGTAGCCTTGGATCCATCCTGATGTTCGTTTGAAGACGGAGCTCCTCTTATCTCATCTCATAGTCTGAGGTTTGTTTTCGTCTTGGAGTATCGATTAATGTGATTAATGACCACAAGCAAGGAGAGACAGAGACAGACACAGAGAGAGAGAGAGAGAGAGAGAGAGAGCGAGCGCGCGCGTGTGTGTGTGTGTGTGTGGAAAGCAAGTGTGCAGTGATGCTTTGGATGCGATTGAGCACACACACACACACACGCACACGTTGGACTTCAGTGAACACCAGAGTGTGTCACCGTCGCGGATGATGCACTGACTCTATCGATCATTGATTGAATGCGACGGACGGACTGATTGGAAAGAGACACACACACACACACACACACACACACAGACACACACACACCGAGACAAGAGAGACACTTTCGAGCGATGATCCCCGGCGTGCCCTCCACCATGCTCCCGGCGTCCGAGGCGGCCAAGATCTACCAGACCAACTACGTCCGCAACTCCCGGGCCATCGGCGTGCTCTGGGCCATCTCCACCATGATCTTCGCCATCGTCAACGTGGTGTGCTTCATCCAGCCGTACTGGATCGGGGACGGGGTGGACACGCCGCAGTCGGGCTACTTCGGCCTCTTCCACTACTGCATCGGCAACGGCATCTCCCGGGACCTGAGCTGCCGCGGAAGCTTCACGGAGTTCAGCAGCATCCCGTCGGGCGCGTTCAAGGCCGCGTCGTTCTTCATCGGCATGTCCATGGTGCTGGTGGTGAGCTGCATCGGCTGCTTCACCCTCTTCTTCTTCTGCAGCACTGGCACCGTGTACAAGATCTGCGGCTGGATGCAGCTGGCGGCAGGTGAGGCTTGTTTTAAAAAGTTCCACGTTGAACACGCAACGAAAAAACCTCCAAAAAGTAGCCCAGTCGAGAAAATGTATTGATTCAGTATTGCTTACCTTTAACACTGCATATATAATTGTCCATAATTGTACCGCCGACACCTGCAATTACTTAAAGGGACGAGCTGATAATTAAGCAGACTTCCAGCCCACTGGTGTGAAATGTCACACCTGGGAAAACGCATTTGTTGCATCCAAACCCAAAAGATAGTTAGATTGTTGTTATTGTCTTTTGGTTATTTATTAGACATCTTTATCCAAAGTGACTTGATTGGGAATGAAACTCAGAACTCCCCAGCCACTGCACTCTCCTGCCCTTAAAAGCTATTTTTTTTTGTGTACCCAAATCAATACAGAAGGATCACACTTCATTAATACTAAGTGGTAAGTAAGCAAGTAGTTAGGTAAGCAAGCAAGCAATTAAGCAAGCAATGCCTCAACTCGCATTTAAAACGTCTATTGTCTTGGGGTGCTATTTAATCAATCATCCCTGTATCACAAGGGAAATGAGCCGTACAGCCTGGCTGTATAGGGTTTTATCAGGCTGGTTTGGGGTTTTACCAGGCTGCTTTGGGGTTTTTACCAGGCTGCTTTGGGGTTTTTTACAGGCTGCTTTGGGGTTTTTACCAGGCTGGTTTGGGTTTTTTTACCAGGCTGCTTTGGGGTTTTTACCAGGCTGTTTTTGGGTTTTTTTACCAGGCTGCTTTGGGGTTTTTACCAGGCTGGTTTGGTTTTTTTACCAGGCTGGTTTGGGTTTTTTTACCAGGCTGCTTTGGGGTTTTTACCAGGCTGCTTTGGGGTTTTTACCAGGCTGGTTTGGTTTTTTTTACCAGGCTGCTTTGGGGTTTTTTACCAGGCTGCTTTGGGGTTTTTTACCAGGCTGCTTTTGGGTTTTTTTACCAGGCTGGTTTGGGTTTTTACCAGGCTGGTTTGGTGTTTTATCTGGCTGTTTGGGTTTTTTTTACCAGGCTGGTTTGGGGTTCTACCAGGCTGCTTTGGCGTTTTATCTGGCTGTTTGGGTTTTTTTACCAGGCTGGTTTGGGGTTTTACCAGGCTGCTTTGGGGTTTTTACCAGGCTGCTTTGGGGTTTTTACCAGGCTGGTTTGGGGTTTTTACCAGGCTGGTTTGGGGTTTTTACCAGGCTGGTTTGGGTTTTACCAGGCTGGTTTGGCGTTTTATCTGGCTGGTTTGGGTTTTTTACCAGGCTGGTTTGGGGTTCTACCAGGCTGCTTTGGGGTTTTTACCAGGCTGCTTTGGGTTTTTACCAGGCTGGTTTGGGGTTTTTACCAGGCTGCTTTGGGGTTTTTTACCAGGCTGGTTTGGGTTTTTTACCAGGCTGCTTTGGGGTTTTTACCAGGCTGGTTGGGGTTTTTGCCTGGCTGGTTTGGGGTTTTTACCAGGCTGGTTTGGGTATCACCAGGCTGGTTTGGGTATATCCAGGGCATCTTTCTTCTCACAGATCAAAGCTGTCCTTCTAATTCCCCTTGAGACATTGTCTAACTCCATCCTTTGCTTCCATAATCACCTCATCTCCCTCTCCTGTTCCACTGCTGAGGAACAGTAATTAGGTTAGATGGGCTCGGTGGTTGTGATGAGCGGTGCACCATAACAACTCCCCCAGGTTCCTACAGCCTGTGGTTCAATGAGACCTGTGAGGGGTCGGTGAGAGGAGTTATTTAATCTGCTGGCCCCCCAATGTGCGCCGGGTTCCACCACATTGTAAAAGTAATTTGTTGTGTTGGTTTTAATATCCTGCCGTGGCCTTTTGGCAAGGCACTGGCGTCAAACTGCTCCATAGTATTTTCCCCTACGGAGAAACAGAAAGCTTCATTTAAGGCAGCTGATTGGTTTTATAGCTCAATATTTGAAATGTCAGGTCCTGGGGCGCGGGGCAAGGGGGTGAACCAAATCAAAGGGATAAAAATGGGTTTCAAACGAGTCTCAAGTCCTACAAGATGGCCGCTATAGATGAATAAGGCCCATGACTCCTCCTTGCCTTATGACTCACAAACTTTGAGAGCTTCTAACTGACCCCCCGTCCCCCGTCCCCTCACTCCGCTCTCCACACACACGCGCACACACACACACACACATATGCTACACACTCTGTTCAGTTTGCACCATAAAGGCCAGTGTGAAATTGGCTATTAAGAGATTCCAGGGGGAATTGAATGGCAATATGGAAGGGGGCTTTGCACAGCCTATATACACTGTTTGTGAACTTTGAAGTCGAAGTGAAAGATCCTCCTTAGGCCCTAAATCTTCAGGTGCCATTAGGGGCTGCTATCGATCGCTGTGCTATGCTGTCAGACACAGAAATGTTTGGTCCCAAAAACGATGTTCGCCCTCAAACGCTGTGCACTTTGTGTCAAAGACAATAGAGTCGCTATTGAACACTAAAAGTGGTCTCAAAGACTATACATTCCTTGTCAAAGACGCTATATTTGGCTCAGAGGCAGCCAAGGAACAGCGGACTGAATTAAACATGAGGTGAATGTGCAAGAGCAGATAATTACAACGTAATGACGACGATAAACATACAAAATGGACATGCATGATGACACAGAAAACACAATAATTCACCGCTCTGTCTCACTGTCTGTGTCACTGTCTGTGTCGTTCGCATAATCGATCAGGATGTAATCAATTTGATTAGTTAATCGCGATGCCCTAACCCTCTCTCCCACTCTCTCCTGTAAGTGAGAATCTAGAAAGAGAACGGAAACATTTCTATGAGTGGCTCGGTTTGGCTGTATACTGTCTTGGAACCACGGCCAGACCCCGTTGGCCTGGCTGGCACCGGTGTTGCTGCCCATCGATGCCCGTTAAACACTGTGTGTGTGTGGGGAACCGGCGGCCATCTGGATGCCACTAATGCGATGCCACTTTGCAATTAAGAAGTCGTGCCGTGTCTTGTGCACACACTAATGGACACACACACACACACACACACATGCACACATTGGACACACGCACATGCATGCTGAGTCAGCTAATTGGAGAAACAAAGGTGGTAGATTGAAGCTGTAAACATCTATAAACCTCTTGAGGAGCTAGCCAAAGAGCATTTCCAGTAAACAATGCTTTTACCGGCTGTTTGTCCGGTAGCAGTCGGCTGCTGAAAGGTCATTGTTGGCGGAGGAGAGCTGGCATTAGCGGCAGCCCCATAAGAGCTCCATTTGGTTGCCAGAAGTTCATCGATCTGTTTGTGAGTCGTCGTAGAAAAACGGCCCAGCGATCGGTACGCCGGCGGCGGGGTGTAGCCATCTCCACCACCACCACGGTGCACCCTGACGCTGTGTGTGTGTGTGTGTGTCTACATTAGTGTGTGTGTGTGTTGTGTGAGTGTGTGCCTCCATGTTAATGTCCATCAGTGTGTAAGATAAGGCACTGTGTGTGTGTGTGTTGTGTGAGTGCATGCTTCCATGTAAATGTCCATCAGTGTGTCGGATAAGCAACTGTGTGCGTGTGTGTACATTAGTGTGTGTGTGTGCTTGTGTGCTTGATATTTGAATAATAATATTCTTATAAACATAAATACTAAAACAACTCTGAACAATAACTAATATAGTACCTAATAAGTAAAAGTGTAAAAGTTAAAATGTTGTATACAATAGTTTTTGCACACTACATGGAAATATTATTTCGGACTAGCGGTACGCTAGTATTGAGATTTGGAAGCAGCCGTCATGGTCTTTGTAGTACCGAAGGAGCTCTTTCATGACATCATCCATCGGTGACATCATCCATCGGTGACATCATGCCAGGTCTTAGCCTGATGCGGGTATCTCCTGGTTCAGGACCTGTCTGAGAGGCTTACTGCAGTGACGTAACTTACTTACGTATATAAGGCTAACACACACACACACACACACACACACACACTCACACCATGATCCTATGCACAGTTATATTATTGGTAGTTGTATGGCCAGTCTCGCCGTTGCTCTGTCTCGTTTTGGCCGATTCTCTATCGTCAGAGTCAATGTTGTTTCTCTCCCGTTCTCCCACCCCTTCCTCCCCCCATTGTGAGAGGACTTATGGGGACACAAGGCACTAAAGGCAGCCCCGGGCAGCTACATGCTTTCCTTTCTCTGCGTACAATGGACTACATCTGAGATCAGCAGAACCCCACGGCAGGCCGGCCTCCCCATTCACTCACCATCACGAGGAGAGGAGAAAGAGAGAGGGAGATTTGTCTGCTTCCCTGTCTGGTTTTGACCAGATATTTAGAAAAAAAACCCTAAGAAATAACAGATATTACATATTAGATATTATATTAAAATGCATTAATTCAGCATTAGCACGCAAAACACTCCAAAACATATATTGTTAACATTTTAATTAATCAATTTATTTGACTATTTAGGGTTGGGCAGAAGTTATCACGGTAGTTCTCCTGATTGATAACTAGGCTATAACTAATAGGCTATAACCAGAGCTTTTCTCATATTTTCTCATCCTGTTCATTAAAAGATTACACACAAAAAGCGAACAATCTATCAATAACATTGATAATCTTTGACCTTGATTCGACCCTTTGTCGATGATGATGAATCAAATCTATCCGGCCCGCTGCAAAGCTGTCACATCGGCTTCGGAGGCATTAAAACGCGTCCCTTCAAATCAGAACAGGGGTCTCCGCAACACTTCGTGGGGGGGGGAGGCGGTCTAAACTGCGTTGTGGGGACAGGCGGGACAATAATGGAAGCCATCCGTTTTCATCGAGCAATTTATATGCACCCGTCATCGGCCACAGCTGGGGTTGGGTGGTTAGCGTTGCCATGGCTGTGCAGCAACCTGTGACTGCATTCCATAACACTCCAGAAGCTATGATGGGTTGAGCTAATGAGCATCTCTAGTTCCCTGAAATGTCTCAGGGTACCGCGGCTCAACCTGGAAATGAATACAAATAATTGGTTATCGTGATCATCTGATTCTTCAAATGTCCCATTCGGACTCGACCTTCCCAGGTATTATGTTTGTCATTGAGTTTCGCTAATTAAGAGAGAAGTGTGGGATGGCCATGTGGGACCCAGGGGGCTAACGAGAACTCGGTTTGAGGTTGAGCAAGACTGGCGTGTCTGATTGTGGAGTCACAGGGGTACTTAGAGACCTTAAGTGTGACTGGCAGGTTTGATCGTGGCGTCATTAGCAAGGCGGAATGGAAATCGAGGAGAAATGTGTGTGTGTGTGTGTGTGCCCTTCAAAGTCCTCCCCAAGCCTAATTACCCTTCGTAGAGCTCCTGGGTCGCTGTGCTATGAGTGTGTCAACGAGGATGTGATGTTTTTTTCTGCCTTATTGTTTGGCAACACAGTCTACCAGAAATACACAAAATGACAAACATATCTTAGCTTAGCAAAAAACAAAAGATATTTTTTAATCCGTTGTCATTGTTTTTTCATTTTTTCTTTTTCTTCTTTCATTCAGTCCTCTTCCCTTCTTCCTTTCCTCTCTCAACTTCTTCATTTCTCTCTTCTTTTCTTCAGTCTTCTTTTTTTCCAGTGTATTTTCATTTGTCAGGCTCTCCGCTTTCTCTTTTTTCTTATTCTTCTTTTCCTCTTTTTTTTTTTTCCCCTTCTTTTTTTCGTTCTTTCTCCATTTCTTTCTTTCTCTCTTTTTTCTCTTTTTTTCTTTCTCCATTTCTTTTCTTTCTTTCTTTTTTTCTTTCTATCTCTCTCTCTCTCTCTCTCTCTCTCTCTCTCTCTTTCCCTCTCTCTTTCTCTCTCTCTCTCTCTCTCTCTCTCTCTCTCTCTCTCTCTCTCTTCTTCTGTGCTCCGTCCCCTGGATAACCTTGATGTGTCAGTGATTCTGGAGGAGGAGGAGGAGGAGGAGATGGAAGAGGATGAGTAGGAGGAGGGTTGGAGGGTGTATAGATTTCCCATCTGAGTTTATCATTGTGGTCACCGAGCTCCACTGGGCAAGATGCTCGATTTATTTCTTACTCTCCTTTGTTTTCTCTTCTAGTGTCTTCTCATTATCCTCTTTAAATTCCTTTCTGTTTCCTCCCCCATCTCTCCTCTGTTATCCTATATATCTATATAAGCTATCTATCTACAATAATCTATCTACTTGTCTATCTACAGTATATACCATATAGATAGATAGATAATAGGAGTTTGGTGTACAGAGTGAGCAGAGTGACCCATTGGAAAATGAAGGGAGAAGAATTTAAGTCATTAATTTAAGTCTGTGAGGAGTGACAGAGTGCATAGAAGATGTTAGGTTTAAGTCATGTCTATGTGGATATGTGTGTGTTCCAGCCTTCTGAATGAAGGATGTGTTCTGTGTGGAGACACACACACACACACACACACACACACACACACACACACAGCGAGAGAGAGTCAGTGCTCAGCCATCTATCAGTCCCATCAGGTCACCTGTCAGGGTTTAAGGGGAAACAACAACGATTCAAGATGTATAGGTCATGCAGCTTTCCAAGGTCACGGACACATCGCCAGGGACAACCCTAACTGCCAACTCAATCTCGGCCTGTTTTTAGCTATTTAGCACAGTCCTAACTAAAAGCTTAGCTTACCACTAGCTATTTAGCACATTCGTTATTGTTCGCCCAGTTCATCCTCACGGTTAGCTAAATCCTAACTGTTTGTGGAGTCCTAATTGTTAGCTTAGATTCAGCTGTTAGTCTGGCCCTAGCTTGACCCGCATTCCTATCCCTCTCATTCTAGCGATTAGCGCAGCCGTGGATGCTATCACAGCCCAAGCCGTTGAGCCCGGGTCCTCATTGTCCGGTCGTTGGCCGTCACCAACCACCCAGTTTTATGTGGCGTCTAAAGGGGAAACGTCCCGAGTCCCCACACTGTAATATAATCGCTCCACTAGCTTCCTGCACGGACCATAAAACACCACGGTCCATCATCCGCTGCGTTCCCTCCGGGCATCAATCAATACCCTCGGCAGAGATACGGGAACATGTTTGACCAGGGCTCGGCTTGCGAGGCTATTAACAGTCGGAGCGGACACGACTTCCAGAATATATTACCCCGTCGAGCCTCCGTTGGCTCGCCTTTGGCGTGGAGGAGGAGTACTTGGGGCGGGGTGGGGCGGAGGAAGAGAAGAAACGAGTCCAGCTCCGCGCTGACCTAAGCGATGGGGATACAGGACAGTCGTTGTTGTGAGCAAAGTGGAATGGGATCTACCATCGCAGGCAGCAACTGTTCCCCCCCACACATGTTATTTTCGAACATATTTTACAAACCCCCATCTTAATCAGGTCACGTAAAAAAAATGTTTTATCTAAAAAAAAGTCTCTTATTACAGTCGAGTCAGAATATCCCATTTATGTTCCCACAGGAGCCCACCAAGGGTAGCTAGATCCATCAGCTCGTCCGTTCTGGGATTGTAAACGTGGATTCATATACAGTATGCCCATTAGCTCCCGGGGGTCTCCTGGCGGCGCAATTATGGACCCTCATGCAGGGGGCTCCACAGTGGTGTGTCGCAAGTTTGTGTACTGCTTGTAACCGCTGCTAAAATGACCTGAGATCAGTGAAAGAAGCTGACGGGACAAGAGCACAGCAATACGAGAAAATGGCTGAAATTAACCTAAAGGGACTCGTAGCAGAGGCCTCCAATCACTACTTTCTTGAGTCTGTGGCTGATGTTTTTTTTGCCCAAGTAACCATTTGATAGTATAGTGTACCCAGTAACTATAGCAGAACCTGTCTTGATCGTACAGAACATCCCTGAGCCAGAAGACATGAGGTCCCTGACGCCGTCCAGAGCAAAATATGTGTGTGATCATGGGACACAACTATGCTCAAGAGTTGGTTCAACACTGCTAGCTAATCCAACTACTTCTACCATTAACCTCTCGGCATCTCTTTGGACGGCTCCCAATGCCCGGGAATCTGCTATTGTCAACTCCAGTCTTCAGATCTGTTGACCCACTTCCATGTGTAATTTCAGGCCAATTAGGGTTCTCCCGACAGTATCCAAAGTGGCTAAGAAATGGCCGGCTGAGCTCATCATTTTCCATCTCCGGAATTCGGCTCGAGAGCAAACACTCAACAGAGACGGCTAATTGTCTCTCTTTTTTTTCGAGAAAATGAAATCCCCTACTTGGAGGGATTTGGGTGGTGTTAGTGGATAGTGGAGCAGGTGCTGTTTGTCTTGATCTCAGGAAGGCTTTTGAAGCTATTGCTAGGTAGCGCTGGGGTAATGAGCTGCAAAGCACCACGTCGGCGTCAACCTTTTTGTTGTGATGACGAACGTAACATTACAGTGACTAAAAAAATCATCATTTTTCAGAGATCTGACAAATACATTTTATAGTACGTTGATATGGTTTACGGTATGCTTTACATTGTATATTATAGTGTTATTTGAGACTAAAATATGTTAGTTGAGCAACGTTTAGTGGCCATCCACAATAAGGACCGCCCACCAGGAACGTTCCGGCGACAGCAAAACTGAAAATGACATTTATAGCAGCATAGCACTACTGTGGTGGTTTATTAAAGGAGACATATTATACCACCAGGTGTGAGCGTGATTAGCCATTCCAAGCGGTTTCAAAAACCCACTTCACATGTATGGTGGATAGATCAGCCTACCAGCCTACCCAGTGGACTGTAGCCACTGATAGGCTCACACCTCACTTGATTACTCTCCCTCCCGAAAGTGTTCCACTTGTATCCCGCTCGACGGGCTGCGGTCGCCATGGAAACACGGCCATCGTTGGCATCACAGCATCGGTCCTTGGGAAGGTGGGGAGTGTGTGTGTGTGTGTGTGTGTGTGTGTGTGTGTGTGTGTGTGTGTGTGTGTGTGATGAGTGAAAAGCTCTGTGCGTCCCCATGGCAACGGTGTGGACTCCACATCCCGTTTGGACCGGGATTGACTCCGCCCCCAACCCTGACCGGGCTCGGGTCTGGGATGGAGTCCCTCTGTCACCGTGGCGACTAGCTGCTGTGCATGAAGTCTGGTTAGATGACAGAACCAGACAGCCAGGTTCCCTCTGGAACAACTCTGACCGCATTCCCACCCACGTGGAGAGTAGTTTGTAATAAAACCAACTTACCAACCAGTTACTTTTTGGGGGCGTTCTCTCCGTTTTAAATGTGTAATATAATTTATTTACGAATTTAGTGAGTCTAAGGTAAGGTATTAGACTCACTATAAATCGAGTCTAATACCTTACCTTGTCTTTTGACTGTTTCTTGTATTGCGCACAGTTTCCTTCTTTTAGTAGGCCTATGTGTCATAATTTTTGTGGAATTTGAGAACATGTAAAAATAAATGTGTCTGTGTATTACGTGAGCAATGCAGGGCCGTCATCTGAATGATAATCCAGTCGAGGTAAAGGAACAGTTTGGGAGATTCCTTTCTTGGCTGAAGCATTTGATTTCACCACGTTTTGTGTTGGAGTTTGTGTTTAGGGTCTCTTTGATGACTAATAATCGACATTGGTATGGTCCCTGAAAAAAACATCGGCCAACCCTTACTTTACATCACTCCAAACTCTCAAAAAACGTGCTTGCTTACATTCCACATTAATTTACCTCATCGCAACCTCCTGCTCCTAACCAAGAACCAACAAGCGCATATATATATATGTATGTATATATATATATATATTATATATATATATATATATATATACACACACATATATATACACATATATACACAGGCGCGGTCTTACCATTAAGGCAAAGGTAGGCAATTGCCTGGGGCCCCCAACCAGCTGCCCCCTCCCTAATCAGCAGGGCTCGGGGCCTCCGGCCAGTTAGCCCCCCACCATTGTCTTTGTAAATTATAATTGTGTATTTCTAAACAGAAAATAAAGAAAAAAAACGAAGAAAAAAAACAAAAAAAACATCAGAATGCCCAAATCGTATTATCTGCCCCCCTCCCCTTTCGTGTTATAATGGACTATTCCATGAGTGATCATGACCGCGAAAAGACAGCAGCCAGGAAGTGACGTGCTACGGTTTGTTTATGAAAGAGGCGTGCGGTCGGAGTTCTGGTACAATGAAGCGTAAATTATCAAGCGGGTCTAATAAGAGGAAAAGCGAGAAGAAACTTGTTATATTATAATTGTTAATTTTGTAACTGCAATCTCACTCACACTTCACGCACAGTCTCACTCTCTCACTCATTCACTCTCTCACACCCACACCACACACACACACACGAGCGCTTGTCTGGTGAGATTTTTAGACAAAATAAATATTTGGCATTTTGACATACACTGGTGTTATATCTGAAACTTATTTCTCACATTCTACTCTTTATTTACTGCAAGTACGGACAGGTTCCTTTGTGTTAAAAGAACGGATTTGAAGGGCCCCCTAGCTAAGTTCGCCTTGAGCCCCCAAATTGCTAAATCCGCCACTGATTATATAAGAACTGGGGGCTGAGGGAACATGAAGAAGAAGAAAAAAATCATGGAGGAGAAAACTTCCTCCATGTGATCAGAGCAATGAGAGCATGAAGAAGAGAAAAAGAGATTAGATCAAGTGCACCCTTGGCCTCAAGTCCAAAACACATGAAAAAAAGACAAGTTGCTTTTGGTTTGTGCATTCCATCTAAACATAAAATAGTTTCACTTCTTTCGCTTTTATGTTGTGTTCAGTCAGGTCTCTCTCTCCTCTCCTCTCTCTCTCTCTCTCTCTCTCTCTCTCTCCTCCCTTCCCTCACCAGTGTCTCAGAGGAGGTGTATTGGGCCCGTTTCTCTCTCCCCTCGTGCCTTTCTGATCTCCTGGGTATAGATGCCCCGGGCAGCTACATGCTTTCCTTTCTCTGCGTACAATGGACTACATCTGAGATCAGCAGAACCCCACGGCAGGCCGGCCTCCCCATTCACTCACCATCACGAGGAGAGGAGAAAGAGAGAGGGAGATTTGTCTGCTTCCCTGTCTGGTTTTGACCAGATATTTAGAAAAAAAACCCTAAGAAATAACAGATATTACATATTAGATATTATATTAAAATGCATTAATTCAGCATTAGCACGCAAAACACTCCAAAACATATATTGTTAACATTTTAATTAATCAATTTATTTGACTATTTAGGGTTGGGCAGAAGTTATCACGGTAGTTCTCCTGATTGATAACTAGGCTATAACTAATAGGCTATAACCAGAGCTTTTCTCATATTTTCTCATCCTGTTCATTAAAAGATTACACACAAAAAGCGAACAATCTATCAATAACATTGATAATCTTTGACCTTGATTCGACCCTTTGTCGATGATGATGAATCAAATCTATCCGGCCCGCTGCAAAGCTGTCACATCGGCTTCGGAGGCATTAAACGAAGCATTAAAACGCGTCCCTTCAAATCAGAACAGGGGTCTCCGCAACACAACGTGGGGGGGGGAGGCGGTCTAAACTGCGTTGTGGGGACAGGCGGGACAATAATGGAAGCCATCCGTTTTCATCGAGCAATTTATATGCACCCGTCATCGGCCACAGCTGGGGTTGGGTGGTTAGCGTTGCCATGGCTGTGCAGCAACCTGTGACTGCATTCCATAACACTCCAGAAGCTATGATGGGTTGAGCTAATGAGCATCTCTAGTTCCCTGAAATGTCTCAGGGTACCGCGGCTCAACCTGGAAATGAATACAAATAATTGGTTATCGTGATCATCTGATTCTTCAAATGTCCCATTCGGACTCGACCTTCCCAGGTATTATGTTTGTCATTGAGTTTCGCTAATTAAGAGAGAAGTGTGGGATGGCCATGTGGGACCCAGGGGGCTAACGAGAACTCGGTTTGAGGTTGAGCAAGACTGGCGTGTCTGATTGTGGAGTCACAGGGGTACTTAGAGACCTTAAGTGTGACTGGCAGGTTTGATCGTGGCGCCATTAGCAAGGCGGAATGGAAATCGTGGAGAAATGTGTGTGTGTGTGTGTGTGCCCTTCAAAGTCCTCCCCAAGCCTAATTACCCTTCGTAGAGCTCCTGGGTCGCTGTGCTATGAGTGTGTCAACGAGGATGTGATGTTTTTTTGAGGGAGCTGGGAGCAGGACAGTGTTGGTTAGACTCCGATATTTGCCGTCTATCTGTAGGCATCCATTGCGCCAGATGTCTACCGTCTCAAAGTCAGTGCTAATGTTGTGTATCGGAAGTCTTCAATCCTAATGATTAGGATCCGACTATTTAGGTGAATAATCCTAAATAGTCGGTCATGTGTGTGCCTTTGTGTGTCGGTAACCTGACTTCAGAGAAAACGGGAAATGGTATTTGGTGGGAAACGGAGGCGCTGCAGGTTTGATCGTTGGCTCAACTTGAGGTCGGGTCATCCGATTTCTTGGTTTGTGGAAGGTTGCTTTCTGATCCATAACCTACATACATAACCCAACACAAATGTCCTGCTGCCTGTACAAACAGACTGATTAAAGCGAGCTACTAATAAGCGCTAATAACTCAACGATACGCATATCATACGCCTCCTGGGACAGTGGGCAGATGCTCTGGCAGACTGGCTTCAGCCCACGTTCTAGTCTCTGTTCTAGCCTCTGTCCAAAGCAATTCTAAAATCATTTGTTTTGCATGTTAATGTTTCTGCATTAGACGCTGACAGGAAATTGATGATGGAGGACGGACGTAGGAAACAACGGCCCAACGGCCCAACACAATCCTCCAGAAAGCACACTACCATGAGTCTTGTTGAAGCGAGCTGTAGCTGCCCCCTACCCCCAACCAAAGTGTGTGTTCATGCACGTTTCATGAGGTGGAATTCAGTGGAGGCAGAGGTTTTCGTGTGTGTGTGTGTGTGTGTGTGTGTGTGTATTGGCTTCTTTAGCGATGATGTGCACTATTTATAGGTCGCTCTGCCGTTCTCCTTTTAAATTGGTTTGGCGACGGGCAGGAGTTGGCAGGCTGGCTCCAAGGTGAAGCCGGCGTAGCGGTGAGACGAGGAGATAACGAGGAGCCCGTCGGGGACGTGTGCGACGGCGGCGGGGGCCCCCCCTACGCTGCGCTAACCCTGCTGTGGCAATATCACTAATCAGTTGCTAGTTAGCGCGCCGCAGGAGGGTGCTGGGAGCGGCCTTATTAGGAATCGTGGAATTCTGCTGAATTCAGTGGTTCAGCTGTTGGCGGCGGTGTCACTCTCCTCATGAAGACGGGATGTTTGTCCATTTTGGTGTACAGTATATCTCCTGTCCTGTTGTTATTGTCTCATCATCAAGGGAGCGTCACCAAATAACCCACGTGCTTACTTCCGCCTTCATGAGGGATCAGTGACAAAATCCCATAGCAGGAGCAAGTGATCATCCCGAGGATCGTGAGACAAAAAAAAAGCCTCAATGTCATGCGTAGCATTGCAACCTGTGGGTTCAAAGACCAATGTCCACCTACCATCTACCTGTATGCATCTTGGAGCATCATCTGTAATTACTACACATCTATTAACATTAGTGTCTCTTTCTTTGTAGACCACGAACAAATCTTCATTCATTAATTGCCCGTGTTCACTCCTATCTGCTAGAGCCAGAGTAGCGCCTCTTTAATCCAAAGAAAGAAAAAGCAAAGCGGCTCTCAGCTAGAGGTGAGGCCTCGGCTCATTGGAGATCTGATGATCCCGTCTCCCGTCAGAATTAAATCATGGAATTAGTGTTGCCGGGGCGAATTAGGGTCGAGGTGGAGGGCGGGTGATGGCTGGGGCTGATGACCTGATTGGACGACGGTAGGCTCACCAGGACCTTCGCACAGACCAACACACACATCCCCCCCCACCACCTAATCCCCTCGCAGATGGACAACAGAGCACCTTTTCTAGCCTAGTCCGGCTGGCAAGGTCTGAAAAGGTTCTGGGTTCGATCCCCCGATATCCACAGCGTAACCTGTAGTTGAGTTGATAAAAGCAATGGCTGTAGATTCAACAATTAGTAATATAGAACCTAATAAGTAAAAAAAATAGGTAAAAGTAAAGAAGTAGTAATACTCTGGCTGTTGACATATGTGTGTGTGTAGTATATACTGTCTCAGCGGTGTCTCAAATTAATGTTGGGATCTATAAATAGGTCAATATGAATAGATATGATAAAAATAGATATGACGACATTACATTTGACCTAGCTTTTTCAGCCATATCTGAAATGGTGCGAGAACGCAGAAAGATTCGACGAAGGACCCATTGGTGCTCGGCCGGCTTGACGTCAGGAGGCCGGGGCGTATCCCAGCTAGGGCTGGGCGATAAAACGATAACGATATGTATCGCGATAGACACGTAATCAATATCGATAGAAAATGCGTTCGATAGAACGTTTCGATATTTTTTTTTCCTCGTTGGAAGAAAGCGGAGCTAGCTCCGCTTTGAACCAGAGGTTGCGAAGCAAGGTTGGTTGCATGAACAAAGGCACTCGTCCTCCGGTACCTGGCAACGTATGGAGTGACACGCTAACAGCCAATCATGTACCAGTATCAAGTTTGGTTGCGCCGTCTCGTTGTCTCGTGTTCGTGTTTGTTTCTTGAATAACAGAAACAGCGCGGAGTGAGAAGTGAAAGATAAGCGCCGCAACAAGCGAGGAAATTGTCGACAAAAATTGAAAGATCAGCTCACCAGTATGACAGCTTTTTGGATTTTATAAGTCAGACCGTAGTCAGACCAATGTTGTCTGCAAATTATGACCGTCGTCCACCAAGACTGGTAATACAACCAACTTGTTTTACCACCTTAGCCGCTCTCACCCTTTGGAGCACAACCACAGCCTTTACACATGTTTTTGTAACACTTTATTTTTGTTCAGCACTTTATTATTGATAATTGTTAAGTTTTCATTGTGATTTTAATTTTCATTCAGACTTATGTTTATTTTTATTTATTTGAGTGTTTTCCATGGTTGTGTTGACATTCCTTTTCCCTGTCTGCCTACAATCAGGAAGGTTAAGTTTAAAATAAAAATGTTTAAATTTAGTATATTTTTCTCCTGGTCCTTATTTTAAATAGGTCATACAAATTATCAATAATTATCGATATCGACCGATATGAAACACTTATATCGTGATACAGTTTTCAGCCATATCGCCCAGCCGGCTTAACGTCGGGAGGGCTGGGAGAGGAGGGAGGGCGGGCCGGGTGGGTGGACTGGACGCCTGGTGTTTTGACGGGAGTGGCGGTGAAGAGAGACGAGGTCAATGGAAGAGTTACAACTCCAGCGGTGAGCGCTGGAAGACGAGACACCGGCGTGAGTGAGTGAGTGTGTGTGTGGAGAGGTGTTGACGCTGGGAGGCGCGGGGCGAGTACTCGGCACCGGGTGGGATGGTGTCGTCTTTGGAGGAGGCCACAGTGGATGAAGATGCTTTGAATTAAAGGATAACGCTGCAACACTATGGTGATCAGTAGCGTGTGGACGTGCGGTGCAAGCACGTAGGAATGAAGACAATGAGAGCGCTGATGATTAATTAAGAAAGCAGCGATAACGCATGCAACAATTGGTTGCATATATAGATAAGACAGAACACAAGCACATCTCCTGACCTACGTACTGACGTAGGTGATGAAGAGTGAGCTCATGAACTCTGCTTAAGAGAGAAGAGACTCGAGGCAAGGAGGAACGGTAAAATATTTCTCAGAGACAAAGAGCAGGAGAGAGACGAGATTTTCGTTCGTATCATTCATATGATGTTTCACGACGAGACTTCTCCGAGTGATCGAATGATGAGACTCATATACCAGACTGAGAGGACAGAGTATATATGCGTGATGAGCGCAGACAGAGAGCGTCAGACTCCGTGATCCATGATATTATCATGGGTTTTCCGTGGATGCGGTTCATATGTTGGGTAAACTCTCATCAGTCTTCCTCGTGAGTCGTAATTCTACTCACGGCATCAAAAAGAAGAAGAGTCCGTCGGTAGCTGCCCGCCTCGCTATTCTTCGTTATGTATATGAAGTATAAAGCGCATGTTTTTCTTTATAAATCATATCTTTATCTCATATCCGACGTGGATGCACTTGGGGTTCAATATCTGCATCTGCCTTATTGTTTGGCAACACAGTCTACCAGAAATACACAAAATGACAAACATATCTTAGCTTAGCAAAAAACAAAAGATATTTTTTAATCCGTTGTCATTGTTTTTGTCGGGTCCCCGCGGTGGGGACTGTGAACATGGCTGTGATGGCTCCGTCCCCCAGTGGATAACCTTGATGTGTCAGTGATTCTGGAGGAGGAGGAGGAGGAGATGGAAGAGGAGGAGAGGAGGAGTAGGAGTAGGGAGGCAGACAGAGAGAGAGAGAGAGAGCATCAGAGAGGGATGCTGAGATCAAGACTCATTGAAGTCCACATCGCGGTGGCTCCTCCTAATTGGCTGAGATTGTGTTGTATAATCAGACCACATCTATTCAGACACCAGATCGTGGCTCGTGGGCCGCGTTGGACCATGAAGCCCCCCAGCATGAAGCCCCAAGCGCAGAACAACGTCGTCGAATTCCCCCCCGCGTCCAAAATAGCGCCGCGCTCCATTAAAAACAATATGATTCAATTTCTTTCTGTTTTTAGGTTACAAATACGACGGGGGGGGGAGAACGGAGAACACCACTAGAATGAACTGCTCTCTCCCTAGTACCATCTCGATTCTCTAATCGTGCGCGAATGCATGCATATCACTCACTCTGAGTAAACGGCGCCCATCGAACCGGGCTTCGAGTGCTTACAATAATCTATCTACTTTGTTCTATCCACGCGAGCTCTGGGACCGGCGGTGCTACGCTGTGTTACACCGAGCGCGGAACCTAGCAGCCTGCCTGTCTGTCTGTCTGTCTGTCTGTCTGTCTGTCTGTCAGCCGCCGGTGGACGGGCAGACAGACAGACAGACTGCTGCACGAGGAGGATCAATAATATGTCAGTGTGTGTGTGTGTGTGTGTGTGTGTGTGTGTGTGTGTGTGTGTGTGTGTGTATGATCTTTGTGTGTGTGTGTGATTGATGTGTGTGTGTGTGTATGTATGTTTGTGTGTGTGTGCACAATTCAAAATGAATATGATGCGCTTTGCCACGTGTGTGTGTGTGTGTGTGTGTGTGTGTGTGTGTGTGTGTGTGCGTGTGCTGTGTGTGCTGTTCTACACTGCAGAGATCACACACCACACACACACACACACACACACACACACACACACACACACACACACCACACACACACACAGCGAGAGAGAGTCAGTGCTCAGCCATCTATCAGTCCCATCAGGTCACCTGTCAGGGTTTAAGGGGAAACAACAACGATTCAAGATGTATAGGTCATGCAGCTTTCCAAGGTCACGGACACATCGCCAGGGACAACCCTAACTGCCAACTCAATCTCGGCCTGTTTTTAGCTATTTAGCACAGTCCTAACTAAAAGCTTAGCTTACCACTAGCTATTTAGCACATTCGTTATTGTTCGCCCAGTTCATCCTCCTACTAAAAGCTTAGCTTACCACTAGCTATTTAGCACATTCGTTATTGTTCGCCCAGTTCATCCTCACGGTTAGCTAAATCCTAACTGTTTGTGGAGTCCTAATTGTTAGCTTAGATTCAGCTGTTAGTCTGGCCCTAGCTTGACCCGCATTCCTATCCCTCTCATTCTAGCGATTAGCGCAGCCGTGGATGCTATCACAGCCCAAGCCGTTGAGCCCGGGTCCTCATTGTCCAGGTCGTTGGCCGTCACCAACCACCCAGTTTTATGTGGCGTCTAAAGGGGAAACGTCCCGAGTCCCCACACTGTAATATAATCCCTCCACTAGCTTCCTGCACGGACCATAAAGCGCCACGGTCCATCATCCGCTGCGTTCCCTCCGGGCATCAATCAATACCCTCGGCAGAGATACGGGAACATGTTTGACCAGGGCTCGGCTTGCGAGGCTATTAACAGTCGGAGCGGACACGACTTCCAGAATATATTACCCCGTCGAGCCTCTGTTGGCATGGAGGAGGAGTACTTGGGGCGGGGTGGGGCGGAGGAAGAGAAGAAACGAGTCCAGCTCTGCGCTGACCTAAGCGATGGGGATACAGGACAGTCGTTGTTGTGAGCAAAGTGGAATGGGATCTACTATCGCAGGCAGCGAATGTTCCCCCCCCACACAGGTTATTTTCGAACATATTTTACAACCCCCATCTTAATCAGGTCACGTGAAAAAAATGTTTTATCTAAAGGGAGTCAGAATATCCCATTTATGTTCCCACAGGAGCCCACCAAGGGTAGCTAGATCCATCAGCTCGTCCGTTCTGGGATTGTAAACGTGGATTCATATACAGTATGCCCATTAGCTCCCGGGGGTCTCCTGGCGGCGCAATTATGGACCCTCATGCAGGGGGCTCCACAGTGGTGTGTCGCAAGTTTGTGTACTGCTTGTAACCGCTGCTAAAATGACCTGAGATCAGTGAAAGAAGCTGACGGGACAAGAGCACAGCAATACGAGAAAATGGCTGAAATTTACCTAAAGGGACTCATAGCAGAGGCCTCCAATCACTACTTTCTTGAGTCTGTGGCTGGTTAACCAGGATAGTATAGTGTACCCAGTAACTATAGCAGAACCTGTCTTGACCGTACAAAACATCCCTGAGCCAGAAGACATGAGGTCCCTGACGCCGTCCAGAGCAAAATATGTGTTTGTGATCATGGGACACAACTATGCTCAAGAGTTGGTTCAACACTACTAGCTAATCCATCTACTTCTACCATTAACCTCTCGGCATCTCTTTGGACGGCTCCCAAATGCCCGGGAATCTGCTATTGTCAACTCCAGTCTTCAGATCTGTTGACCCACTTCCATGTGTAATTTCAGGCCAATTAGGGTTCTCCCGACAGTATCCAAAGTGGCTAAGAAATGGGCGGCTGAGCGCATCATTTTCCGTCTCGGGAACAGCTCCGCGTCCGTC